>JAZKJV010011489.1:0-60425 GCA_037367405.1 Ottelia alismoides | reverse complement strand
TTATCACATGCTGCGGATGTCCTCCAGACACTGCTATTTCCTTAAACACCCACAAATGCCTAAGCACTTCCAAAGGACACATTCCTACAACATATCACATGTACGCATTGGCACCAGAAGAGAAATCCTTAAAGTGAACAATAAGATACCAATTCTCATAATCATTTCTATGGGCATGCAATGAACGAAAGCCAACTATATGGCATGGTTCAACAGAATTCAAATCAAAATGAAGAAGTCAAGTAATTACAAGTAATGGCGGTCATATTAAAGCTTAGCATCCTATTAAAAAACGCAGACTCATTGCATAGTGTAGGCTTAAGTGCACTCAACATTGCATGGCACCCTAGACAGAGCAGTTTTTGTTTGATTTCTTACATCGCTGAGCTGATGATGATGAAATCAGAAATTGAATCCGCTTTGATGCATCAACTAACAATTGCAGGATCGAAAGATCCTCAATTTATAAGCTAAAGATGAACCTAGGATTTTAATGCAAATCGTGTAACTTCTAAAGAAAAAGGATGATCAGAAATTACACTATTTTTACGAAAAGAAGATTCCATTTCGAAAGGAACATGGGAAACACTGAGGTCAAAAGTGTTCCGATTGAATTTATGTTTACATCATAGTTTTGTTGAGATATTTTATATCTCTTTATATGTTATTATGTAGTTTCCCTATCTTTTTGTCGGTATCTATGTAATTTTTCCTAGAGCTTTTCTCCTATATAAGAGAGCTCTAGGGCTATGATGAATATGACTAATGATTTCTTTACACTTCCACATGGTATCAGAGCGACGGTCCTAGACCGGAACCTGTACCCTAATTCCCTGTCCCCACCAAAACCCTACGTGCCCACGCGCCGCCACTGCCACCGTACGCTCCGCCTTGCGTGCGCCAGCACCTCGCGTGCCCGGCGGTTCTCCTCGCCCGAGCCAGCGCTCCTGATTGCCTATGCACGCTTGTGCACCGCGCGCGCCAACGCCTGTGCACGCCTTAGCGCCTGTGTGCGCCCGAGCTCCTGTGCGCACGCCCCTCCAGTGTTGTGCGCTGCACGCACACATCCGTGCACCCGTGAAGACTCCTTCTTGGGTCATGTTTCTGGTCTTCTAGGGTGTGACCTGATTATCTAACAACACACCCTACTCTCTCAAAGAAGTTTTCAAAGCATGGAAGTTTGTTGTGGTATGAGTCTACACCCACAACCATCTTCATACATGTTTGTGTAGACGTTTTTCGTCCAAGTTTGCAACCCCAGTCTTGAGGAATCGTTGTCATCATGTCAGACAACAAAACAGATATTCCATCCCTGGGGGTGCCTTCAAAGGTTCAACACCCATTGTGAAGATGGATGGAACCAATTATGAACTGTAGGCCATGCAGTTCATGAGTTTAATGCAATGTAAAGGGAAAGAAGCATATCCTCGTACAGGAGGAGCATGTTGACAAGACTGGGGTAACGCCTCATAGGAGGCAGATGATGCGTATGCACGAGTATGGGCTTTTCTGGAACAGTGTCCATGGCAAAGGCTTTGTGGGATATTCTCGCCGCCACATATTCCCCAGCGAAGAATGAGTCAAAGATTCTGCAACTTCAACATGACATCTTCACTTCGAAGCAGAATGGTCGTCCTCTCCATACCCTTTACATTTCTCTGAGGGGTATGTTTGAGAAGTTACATAGTTACATTCCCTTGGGTGTTATACCAGAGCAACTCAAGGCATACAGGGACTCCGTGATGACAGGAGTCATTCTAGCGGCACTGGATCCTGAGTATGATGCAGCTAGGACACATATTCTTACTGATGTCGCTATACCTCCGATGGAGGAGGCATATCGCCGACTGAGCAGACTCTCCATGTCTCCTGGTGGTTCTTCAATGTCTCAGACTTCTTCAGCCATAGTAGCGTCTCGTGGTAGGGGGAGCACTATGCAGTTCCGTGGCCGAGGAGGCCGTGGAAGAGGAGGGAGCAGTAGACCTCCTCGTCATCCATGTAGTTACTGTCACAGGCCAGGTCACTCAGAGGAAAGGTGCTATTCTAAGCATGGGTTTCCTGTCTCGGCACGTGCGACAGAATAGATACAGCAGGGCAGCAGTCCCTCTATCGCATCTGACCAGAGGTTTGATGAGCTAGTTGCTCGGTTTAAGGAGATTATGTCGTCTCCTCGGTCAACTAGCATACAGTCAGCATCTTCAGAGGTAGCAGCCTTAGCCACTACATCCACATCAGGTACAGCCAAGGTTTTAAAAAACGTGAGGCGTATCGAGGCGTTTTCCTATCATTGCCTCGAGGCGTAAGCCTCGAGGCGTATCGAGGCGCAAGCCTCACTCGTGAAAGAATTTTTTCATAAAATATTTTAATTAATCGTAGTTACAATTTTCAAGTTCTAGAAATTAAATAGTTATGATTAAATGCATAACTCCATGATATTTCAAGGCTAACATCATGATTTAAACATCCAAGTTGTTATATAACTCTCTTTTTAAACTCTAAATCTGTAAGGAGTCAAGTAAATATGGATATGTAAGCATAATAATGGGTAACTCTCCACAAAATTTAAAGTTTTGAATAAAATTTAACTAAAAGGACTAGATATAACATACCATTTTCAAAATTAGGTGAGATATGTGTCATTCAATTGAGAAGGATAAGAGAGTAAGCAGTGAATCTGCGATCACTTTTTACTTTACCATAATGATTGGGGGATAAAATACTTGAATATTGCATGTTATGATCATCTTTGTTCATGCATGCTTTGATGTGTATTAATTTAGTCCCGATTGAATAGAAGAAAAGATGAGACATGTTTACAAAAATATACTTTTCAAAATTTAGGTCAAAGTAGGGGACTTGCATTCAAACATTTTAATAAAGAAAGCATTCATGCTTGATTCATACTAAAGAGTAGAGGCATTAGATTTAAGGACTCAAGACTCAATTTTTTGTACATGTTGATTTATAAAAAAAAACATGCATAACAAAGTAAAAATAAGCTTAATATGTTAATAAATTAAAAAAATGCATTTTAGTAAATCATGAGCTTAAAGACTTGAAAATACATGTCTAAGAAAGATGAAAAACTCACAATCAAAAAGAAAAGGAAAAAATATTGCAGAAAATGCAAAAAAAAACATCCCATTCATGAGGCTATAGCCTCGAGGCACGACCTCGAGGCGCGCACTCATAAGCCTCGAGGCGCACGCCTCATTGAGAAGGAATGAGGCTATAGCCTCGAGGCATTTTTCCTTGAAAAACGCCTCGAGGCGTACGCCAAAGCGCCTCGAGGCGCGTTTTTAAAAACAATGGGTACATAATATGCTTTTACTAGATGTTACAGGGCAGACTTGTCAGAGTGTATCATGGATTCAAGAGCATCACATCACGTCTGTGGTGACAGAGGGCAATTCAGTATCTATAGCTCGACCCAGTCAGGTAGATCTGTGGTAATAGTTGATGGGACACATTCCCCCATTACTGGTCAGGGGGAGGTGCAGTTAACCCCTGAAATGCGGCTCCAGAATGTTCTTTACGCTCCTGAATTATCTATGAATTTATTATCTATTAGTCAAATCACCAAGGATTTGCATTGTCGTGCATATTTGACCCCTCTGCTCTTGTGTTTCAGGACATTCTAACGAGCAAGGTGATTGGTTTGGGTTGTGAGCAAGGAGGCCTATACAGACTGGTGCAATCTTTGTATGATGTTGTTTCCTCTCTTTGCACTAGATCTGTCTCTCCATATATGGGGCACCTTCGCTTTGGTCATCTTCCTCTGCAAAAGTTGTGTCATGTTCTTCCTCAGATTTCTCCTCGCTCTACTTTCCAGTGCGAGCCCTGCCAGCTTGGGAAGCATCATAGGTCCACATTCCAGAGTCGTCAGGGTCAAAGTAGTCATGGTCTTTTTGAGTTGATTCACTTGGATATTTGGGGTCCCAGTCGTATTCCTGATCTTCAGAGACATCGATTTTATCTTGTTGTTGTTAATGAGTTTTCTAAATTATCATGGGTCCTTTTGCTTAAGAACAAGTTTGATGTTAGTCCTATCATTCAGTCTTTTATTAATGAAATAAGAAATATCTTTTCTGCAAATGTCAAGTATATACGTTATGATAATGCACTTGAATTCTGTAGTACACAACTTTCTCAATTTCTTAGATCTCAGGGTATTGTGCATCAGACGTCATGTGCTTATACATCCCAACAGAATGGAGTGGTTGAGAGGAAATGTGAACCCCTCAGAATCCGGGTACCCATTTACGACCCATTTCGCAATAATTCATTCACATTGATCGCAGAAGTTGTAGAAAAAACCAGGGAAAATTTTTCGCGCAATTATGACATTCAATTCCAACACATAACCACAAAGTAAAAGAGGCAAATGACACCAAATTTTCTTTTCATTTATATTCATATCCATTTACAACTTGCACAAGCATCTTCCATATTACAATATATATCCCAAGTGATACAAAAGAGATAGCATTTACATCACCATCTGAACAAAAACTGAGACAAGTAATTCATACCGTCTAGTGTATACTCTGTCTCCAGGAAGCATGTATAGCTACTGAGCTGCTACTAAACTGCAGGTTCTTTGCCTGCCAAACACATTAGGAAAGAAGAGGCGTCAGCCATTGCTGGTACCTCCCAAAAACTTATAAAAATATCTAGACATTTAATATGTGCAAAAGCAAGCAAGTAGAAAGGTGAAAGTAAAGTTTACATCTACTTGCGTAAGTAAAAAGGTTTTTCAAGTTGTTTGTAATGCATCTCTAATGATTTCCCCAGAACCAGGCATTTCCCCCATATGACCTATTTATATTGTAGTTGAATATTCATGAGGGTATGAGTGTGAGCATATATATCAATTGCTTCAGAGATCATATTTGTGAATGATGATGGAAAAGTTAAGATTGGAAAGATCTCTTAATTTAATTAAATTCTTAGATAGAGAGAATAGTCATTTCCTACTAATCCCAACTTTTGATCGTAACTTCTCCGATTCTTAACTTCAATTGGTTCAGATATAACTCCAGATGATGTAGATATAGATATGGATGATCTAGATGTAGAATCGCCATGTATGTTGGCGAAGTAACTCAAGCGGTGAAGAAGCCTACAAATGGCTCTTCCGTCTCGCCCTCTAATTGGAAGCGCGGTCCAATAGAGGGATAGGTCTACTCCCAAACTACGCCATTGAGACGGGTGAGAGAAACTTCCCGGAAAAGTCGCTCTAGAAAACAGCCCGACTAGTACGGGCAACCGAGCTCGTACGTAAAACTGAAAAAAAACCAGGATCCCCCGCCTGGGTATCCTAAACAGAGGGTCAGCGGAACCGGTCTAAAGCCGGGATCCCAACGAGGCGTAAAAACATTGCGAGCTCGCGTAAAAAACAGTGTAAAAGACTGGGATCCTAGACCCGCGCATTAAGCGGCCGCTGCCCTAACTAGGCTTCCTATCTCCCGCCCAGTTGAGGGTCACCGCACCCTCGTCGGTCAGGTGTAAAGATCACCAAACCGACACAATGAATTTTGAGCTGACATTGATTCGACAACTTCTTTCCTTCCCTAACTGTTGATTATATATATATATATATTTGACTATATAGATCTAAGTCTTTTGGTCAACGATCTCATAAATCTCCGAGACAATCCAATTTAAGAGTATATTTGAAAGGATATGATAAAATATAAGAAGTGTCTTATGGGGTCTAGTGGTGCATAAACCTTATGGAGGTGACTGGTGAGGTAGAGTAATAATTCTGAATTTGGCAGATACAAAAATGATGTTGATTTGATTAGATGAAAACTAGAGTCTTAATTAAGTTATTAGAAATGGAGTCAAAAGAAGATAATATTATAGATAACATACTGGGATTGGATCACAGCACTAACCGTTCATTCAAATATTTTATTATTTGCTTAATTTTATTGATATGTATAAATAGAAAATTATACTTATGGATCGATTATTGGATTTTTTTTTATTCTATATGAATTTCTCATAAACTTTGAATAACAAGGTTAATTTGATGTGTGTGAGAGATGTATGTAGATAACTAGTTTTATAAAATCCTAGAGGACACCCAACTCAGGAACATACATCTATATGTAACTTACCACATCGCAATCATACCAGTACAGTTCGGAATGTAAAATTGTATACTTTTGCATTCTTTTAAGCCACGCATCAGAAGTATGGACTGACAAGATTTGTTATAAAATAGCTCCAAAAATACCCTTACCCATGAATTACAATGACGTTATAGACAATGACTGACAGGAAAGCATGTTTAACTAATATGCAAGGCAGTTATAAGCTTACAAGGATATAACCTACTTCAACTTCAGTATGACCTTGAGAGGATTTTCCCATATCAAATGGATAAGAGAAATATTATGTCGTCAATTCATATATATATATATATATATATATATATTAAACATTTTCTATTCTGTTTATGTTCTCAGAACAAGGTTCATTGAACTTCACCTAAATAATTAATGCAAGGCATAGAGATTACCGAGGCTTCACCCCTGACCTCCTGATTTCACCAGACCCTGTTTTTTTATTTGCCTATGGATTCCTTGTTTGTGGAAATTCTTAAACCAATGAGAGTTGTGACAATATAAGAACAGGAGAAAGAAAAATTTAAAGGAAAATGCGATTCATTAGACCCCTTTTAAAAAAAATATGCATGCTTTCCAGCATTTTGCACTACCGTGAGTGTTACAATTGTGTTTAGAAGCAATTTCTGCTATTAATATTTTCAGTATAGATTAACTTTTGAGAAGTATAGATTCAATTTGAGAAACCTGGATCCTGATATCCAGTATAAATTTGCTTTTTGTAAAATGAAATTGATTTCAATTTCTTTTTCTATTTAGTTTCAAAATCAGAATCCAAACTCTCCTTATCGTAAATTACTACTGAATAGTTGAAAATGCTACTGAAGTATAGGCATGCAGTATAATAGGATTTCTTTTTCATACAGTGCTGGACTTGCCTCATGAATGGCAATAATACAAGGAGGAATTTGTACATGCATGGCAGCAAAGAAGGATATTATAGGAATGTACCTAAATCTTCAATTTGAAAGTGGTTTTGAGCTCAGATCCAGAATACATGCAGGGTGTTTCTAGCCTTGCAACTGCAGGACAATTGTTGGAGATGATATTTGAACATGCACCAAGCCTTCCAACAACCTTGGTGCTTCAAAAGGGGCAGCAGATCAACTTCCGGGGCTGCTGGATAGAAATTCCAGCAGTAGATTTTTGGTTGAAATGGAGTAGAAATAGGCCTTTTGGGTGGAGAAAACTTTGGGTTTTGTGAGAGAAAAGAAAGGAGGAGAAGGAAAGTTTCGTTGGGAATGGTTGTATAGAAAAGGAAGAAGGGAATGAGATGAGCTTCTCACGTTGGAATGTAGTAATAGAAAAGGAGAGTGAAGATAGTGGACTATATAAAGAGGAATAGGAGGAAAGAATGAGGAGAGGAGGCTCCACGTTGGGCTTCCTCAGCCACTTGTCTTTTTTTTTTCAACAACCATTTATTCTTATTATTAGTGACATCATTCTATTTGTTTTTTTTTTAACCGTAACAGTAGTTTTAAGTACAATTCTGTTACAGTATTAAAATAATTTTTTTATACTCATTTTCTCTCTTTATTTGTTATACATAGAAATCGACCGTACTAGCACCTCGGACCTCCGTTTTCGATGCGAACTATCTCGATTTGATCGTATCAGGACAACGATCGATTTGAGTATAATGTTGATATACTTTCGATCGGGTTTTGAATACCCGAAATTTTCGGATACGGATTTTGTTTAAGGTTAAATTTTATGATTTAAAAATATCAAACGATATCCGATTGACGAACGGTCGATTCCGTTGATTTTGTTCTGTCAAATCGGATCTAATGACGGTCTCAGTTTGTTTCACGGTTTCCGAATTTGCGTCGCGGCTTTTCACGGCGCGTATTACGAAGCGACCGATTTTTGGTCGATTTCGCCCGAACAACTTTGATTCACGATCAATTGATCGTTTTAGGTTGTTTAGTATTGACTGACAACGTTATTGGGTTCATTGGACCCAAAATCGGATGAGTTCGGGTTTGGGCGGATTTCGGATGTTACACGAAAAATCGCCATCTATTGGATATCAGCAGGACTCTTCTAATTCAGAGTCGTGCTCCTCATTCCTACTGGGGAGACGATGTTCTCACTGCATGTTATTTGGTTAATCGTATGCCTTCATCGATTCTTGGGGAGAAGATTCCATTCTCGACTACGTTTCCCAAGAAGGATCTTTTCTCTCACATCTCGTGTTTTTGGATGTTGCATTTGTTCATCAGATGTCTCCAGGTCTTGGTAAGCTCTCTCCTAGAGCAGTCAAGTGTGTTTTTGTTGGGTATTCCAAGACCCAAAAGGGGTATCGTTGTTTTGACCCTGCTCGACGAAGGTACTATGTTAGTGCAGATGTCACCTTTTTTGAATCCATCATATATTTTTCTCCTACAGGTAACAAGCTCATTCCGTCAGAACGTGGGGAAGAGGTTTATATGGCACTACCTCCTATCTCTCTTCCTCCTCCACCACCACCACCACCACCACCGTCTACACCTCCTGCCGCATTTAATTTCTTTCCACAGGTTTACCAGCACTAGCCTCATGCTCATGTGCCTCCACCATCATCGAGCAAGACTAAGTTATGTCCTGAGCATTTGAGTTCCTCTTATGGCACTGGTGATTTGAGTGTGCAGGATGTTGTTGATGATACTCCTTCTGAGGATACCGAGGACCTAGATGTCCCTATTGCTTTACAACGGAAGAGGCGTGCATGTACGATGCATCCTCTTTCTTCTCATGTCTATTTGGCGCGGCTATCTGGCGACTTTTAGAGGTTTGTTATTGCCTTATCAGCAGTTCAGATACCGAGATCCTATCAGGAGGCATTACAGAGTGGCCCTTGGCATCTTGCTATGTAAGAAGAGATGGCCACCTTACAGTCTCGAGGCACGTGGAGTGGCGTCTCCACTCCCCCAGGTGCTTCTGTTATTGGCAATAAATGGGTGTTTACCATTAAACACCGTGCAGACGGTTCGATGGATAAATACAAGGCTCGTTTCGTTGTGCGTGGATTCACCCAAACTTATGGGGTGGACTGTCAAGACACTTTTACTCCTGTCGCGCGTCACTCTACACTCCACATCCTTATTGTTATTGTGGTGGTGAAGGATTGGCCTCTTTTCCAATTAGATGTCAAGAATGCCTTTTTGTATGGCGACATGCAAGAAGAAGTTTATATGCAGCATCCACCAGGGTTTACTGCTGAGGGGGAGTCTGGTATGGTATGTAAACTTCATAAGGCTATATATGGCCTTAAGCAGAGTCTGAGGGCTTGGTTTCAGAAGCTCTCAGAGTTGATTGAACTACAGGGCTTTGTCAGATTTACGGCAGATTATTCTCTTTTTGTTAAGAGAACTCAGAGAGGTACCGTTGTTATTTTGGTTTATGTGGATGATTTTTTTTTTGAAACCAAAGCGCTTCGGGGGAGACACGACGTGGTGTTCGCCCCAAATTTTATTAAAAACAAACGAAGGAGAGGAGGAGGAAGAAAAGAAATACAAACACCAGGGATCGAGTGGATCCCGGCCGAGGCCCCAGCCCAAAACAAAATGATAACAACACACGGCCACAGCACTACAGGAGCAGCCAGTCACTCAAAAGCATATCAACGTGTGCTAAAACATTCTCCTTGTAGAACCTTTGACCCCTGAAAATCTTCGCGTTCCTAGCGAGCCACAGCGCCCAAATGCAAGTGAACGGGCGAAGCAACTCCCTCCTTGGCCGATCAACACTTGAGCGCATAGAGTCCCAAAACTCCCTCCCTCCTTGGTTTATGTGGATGATATTGTTGTCGCAGGCAGTGATAACGAAGGAATTCAGGCAGCTAAGGATTTTCTTGGACAACAGTTTGTGACCAAGGATCTTGGTAAGCTGAGGTATTTTCTTGAATTAGAATTTGCAAGAAACCAGCAGGAATGGTAATGATGCAAAGGAAGTACGTCATTGACCTCCTATCTGAGACAGGTATGACAGGATGTAGACCTGCTACTACTCCAATGGATCCCAACGCTCGGATATATGATGATGACTTTGCAGAGGTGGATAAGAGACAGTACAGATAACTGGTAGGGAAGCTATTGTAAGTCACCATTACCATGCTTGATATATCGTTTGCAATCAGCAGAGTTAGCCAATTTATGGAGCAACCTAGGCAGTCTCATATGGATGCAATCAACATGATCTTGAGGTATCTCAAGTCTTCTCCAGGTGCAGGACTTCTATTCAAGAGAGACACAACCCTAACAGTGTCAGGATGTGCGGATGCAGACTATGCTGGGTATCCCAATGATAGGAAATCAACTTCAGGTTTCACTGTGTTCGTAGACAGCTCATTGGTTTCATGGAAGAGAAAGAAACAGACAGCTGTAGTCAGATCCAACGTCGAATCAGAGTATAGGGCAATGGCCCAAGGGAGCACAGAAATGATGTGGGTCAAGTACGTTCTAACTGACCTAACAGTGGAGGTGCCTCTTCCTATACGTCTACAATGTGATAATCAAGCTGCATTATTTATAGCCAATAATCCTCCTGCCTTTCATGAAAGAACAAAGCACGTTGAGGTTGACTGTCACTATACCCGTGATTTGATTCAAAAAGGGTTTATATTCACTTCTCATGTTGCTTCAGGCGATCAAATTGTTGACATGTTCACCAAAGCACTTGCAAAGGGACCGTTTCACCGTTGTTGTTCCAAGCTGAGCATGATAGATATTTATGCTCCAGCTTGAGAGGGAATGTTGAGATATTTTATCTCTTTCTATCAGGTATCTATGTAATTTTCCCTAGAGTTTTTCTCCTATAAGCTTTCAAAAAAAAGAGTTCTTCTCCTATATAAGAGAGCTCTAGGGCTACAATGAATATAACTTCTGATTTCTTTATACTTCCACAAGTTTCGTATCAGAAAAATGGTGACCGTCGCAAAGGTATGCACCCAAAAACGTTATATATTTACAAGTTAGATAACGTATTTACCAAAAACCAAGATTCTCTGAGAATCCTTGCATGTTCAAACACGCTCTCTTTAAGTGATCACTCCCGACGAAAAATTACACCATTCTTAGCCAGCCAGATCGCTGAAACCATGAACTAAGGCTTAAATTCTTACATTATTGACGTCGTTAAAATTGGTGCCAGTAGACTCACAAAATGCCAGAGCATTCTCACACTCCAACTGATGATATATGTCGACCTCCAAGCCTCCTGGAAATGGAGCACGAGAAAAGTGTGGTCCACATCCTCCACCTCACTGAAGCAACGGTCACACGAGCCAGATCGACGAAACCATGAGCTAAGACCTAAATTATATCATTATTGAAGTTGTTACAATTGGTGCCAGTAGACTCACATAATGCCAGAGCATTCTCACACTCCAACTGATGATATATGACAACCTCCAAGCCTCCCTGGAACTGGAGCACGAGAAAAGTGTGGTCCACATCCTCCACATCACTGAAGCAACATTCACACGAGCCATTGGCTCCAAGAAATGTCATGCTCCTTCGTGACCCAGTCACCACCTAGTCTCACCTCAGCTACCAAAGAAAAATCTCGACCCACAAAGGACATCCCAACTCCAAATCTTTTGACAATCCTGAGCAAATATCCATCGACTGAAAAAACATCGAGCAAGCAGCACCATGTAATCCTTCTTTACTGAGAACCTCCCATCTTACCAAGCTCAGTATCAGTTCTCGTGGATGATGTCCCTCAATAAAAGCCGGAAGCTCATATATCATCATGAATTTCATCACCATCATATCCGAAAGATCGTAGCAAAAGGAAGGGGGCCAAGCACCATCCGTCACATGTCCACTGCACAAATCTCATGATCCATGGCTAAAGCAATTAAACAAGGGCACTGCACACATAAGATCCCTTCCTGGTCTGATCACCCGGACAAAACTTATGTGTCGTCATCCTTCAACACATGTCCCAAGGAAAACTAGATGTTGGGCAAAATCGCACAAAATCCCTTCAGGTGCGTTAATTACATTATGCGACGCAAACAGAATAGAAATGACTCCATAGATAGTCAGTGCCCTTCAGCACAGCAAATCTGAACCATCCCCCCAAATACCTTAGAATGATAAAAAAAGACTACTTTAATCCATACAAATCATAACGTAAAAATACGCAACAACAACAAAGTCTTTTCCCACATTAAGTAGGGTCGGCTACATTGATTCTTTACCTCCATTCAGATCTATCTTAGGTCAATCTCGGACTTGGATCCATAAAACTAAGATCCCTTAGTATAGTCTCATTCCAACACTTCTTGGGCCTTCATCGCCTTCTCTTAGCTAGCTCAACATCCCAAAACTCACATCTTCTAACCGGTGCATCAACCGACCTCCTTTATTAATGGTCAAACCACCTTAAGCGGTTTTCTCGCACCTTATCCTCGATCAGAGCTATACCAACTTTCCTTCTGATTACATCATTCCAAATCGGCGAATCTAATCTTTACGTGTGTGTGCGTCCATATATCTACATTAGCATTTTCACTTCTGTTGTTGCCATTCTCTACGCATGTCTATGGTTTATAGGCTAACATTCAGATCCATAGAGCATAGCATGTCTCACGGCTTCTTTGTAAAACTTTCCTTTGATTTTCAAAGGAATTTTCTTATTACAGAGAACAGTAGAGGCTCCTCTCCATTTAAGACAATCTGCATTTATTATATTAATAACATCTCCATTAATTTCCCCATAATGTTGCAAAATAGATCCAAGTACTAAAAGAATCTCTCTTCTGAATATTATCGTCACCAATCTTCACCTCAATTCCTTCACCATTGCTTCCATCAAAAGTACACTCCATATATTCAGTCTTAGCCTTACTTATACGAAATCATTTAGTTTCCAATGCATGTCTCCAGATCTCAAGCTTCTCATTTACTCCATCTCTCTCATCAATCAACACAATATCATCTACGAATAACATACACCAAGGTATCTCATCCTTAATGTGACTTGTTAACTCCTCTATAATCAAAGTAAAAAGGAATGGACTCAAAGTTGGACCTTGATGCAGACCAATGTCGATGCCAAAATAATCAATCTTCCAAGACTAGATCCTTACACAAGATGAAGCCCTATTGTACGTATCCTTTATGAGGTTAATGTATAGGACAGTTACATGTCTCTTCTCCAAAACTCTCCACAATATCTCACGTGGGACAAAATCATAAGTCTTCTTCAAATCAATAAAAATCATATGGAGGTTCTTCCTTTTAGCTCTGTAAATCTCCATTGTTCTCCTCAGCAAGTGGATGCCTTCAATAGTTGATCGACCTGGCATGAATCCAAATTGATTTTCTTTTACTTTGAAAACTTGCTTCAACCTTCTTTCGATCACACATTCCCAAATTTCCATAGTGTGACTCATCAGCTTGATACCCTTGTAATTTGAACAATTGAATGACCCATTTGTTCTTGTAAAGAGACACCATAATGCTTCTTCTCCAATCTTCAGGCATTTTCTTACTTCGCCAAATAACATTGAATAAATTTGTAAGCCAAGTCAAACCACACTCACCTAAAACTCTCCAAACTTATATAGGAATGGCATCAGGTCCTATACTTTTCCCATGTCTCATAACCTTCACAGCATCCTACACTACCTTTGTATTCGTCTATAGCTTGCACGATTCAAGTAACATTCACTATTAGCTAGATCTCCCAAAGTGACCTCTCTACCTTCCCCCTGCTTCCATATAGTCTCTATATCCTTCAAAGTGACAAGCACGTGACCTTCATCATCCATAATGCATCTCACTTGAGAAAGGTCTTTGGTCTTTCTTTCTCTTGCTTGGCCAACTTGAATATATCCATCTGTTCCCCCTTGGAATAGAGATTTTTGTATAAAACTTCATAAGCTTTTGACTTAGCGTCGCTTACAGCCTTCTTTGCATCCTTCTTTGTTATTTTGTAGTTTGTGACAATTTCCTCTGTTATATCGTTAGACGTATCTTTAAAGCATGCTTTTTAAATTTTGAGCTTCTATTGCACCCATCCACTCCACCACCAAGCCTTTAGCCTGCAGCTCCTCTCTTTGACTCGCCTAGCATCTCTTTGGCTACCCTTCGTATACAACCTGCCACCGTCCCCCACGTCTCATTTGCACGTCTATTGCAATCCCAAGATAAGTCTTCTAAAACATTCTCCCTAAAGCTTGATTGCTTCAATTAAAGATTCCACCATCTAGTTCCACAAATCTTAACGTGAGAGTAGATGGAAAAAATATTCCGTATGTATTACTGTGTTGAAATAAATAAGCGGAACTAGAATCGATAATTAAGAATAAGAAATTTATAAAATATTAGAACTTTACGAGGGACCCTACTCCGTGAGGAAGCAGATTAAACCATATGAGAATGTCTCAAAAGCTCGGATCTTCTATTGAAATCTCTCAATGAGCAGAGGGGGTATGTGGCTCCTTATAAAGCCTCAGAGACAGACCGGAGTCCGATTTATAAATAATGTGGGACTAAACATGAGTGGGGGTAATTGGATCTTAAAGAGATCCAATTACCCCTCTATTACATACTCCAATACTCCCCCTCACGCTGGAGTTGCGAAAGTTGTAGCTTGCAAAAAAAAAAGAAAATATACAACACATTTTCACTCGAAACATATGAGAGAGAAGAAGGAAACCCGCTCGAAGGAGTCATTGTTGGTAAAAAAACCTCGTACAAGGACAGGTCTGCGATGATCAGGTCAATGCATGTAATAGAGTCATTGCGACGACTAGGTCATGCCTGGAGTGGGTGGTAGAAGAAGTCCAGCACTGAGAGAAGTCGCACAATATAATGTGCGAAAGAACTCGATGATCCGTGAAGATGAATAATAGCAGTATTAGTCTGAAGTGTCGGTCTTCATGTCGTGTATGGGCAGTAAAAGTTTGAGATGGCTCTACGTAGAGAAGTATGTGTTGACGTCGTGGATAGACACCTGACGATCAGGGATAGGCACCCAATGCAGTGGTCATCCTTTTGATGTCAGGGATAGACACCTGAGGATCGAGGATATGCCCACGATGTAGAGTGATGGGGGATAGTCACCTAAGCACTTTTATCAAGGAGTCACGAGTAGATGATGATGGACTTGATAAAAAATCCTATGGATACATCTCAAGTAGAAAAAATGTACCCTCTCTCACTTCTCTTTTCTCCAATACTTGTCAGAATAAGAATATATATCTCAAGTTGAGCGCCCAGTTCGGGAGTCTTCTTGACTCCTAAGCCGGGTGGTTGTTTTTATCTGTTTTTCTTTTTCTCATCGTTGTACCCCTTCCTCTTTTCTCTTAATATATTGGGGTGAGCACCAGCGAGTGTGTCCCCCTTTTTTTGGCTTCAAAAAAAAGAATATATATCTCAAGTTGGGAGAAACAAAATAAAACATGCATTTTTTATAAGCCCTTAACCTTTTTATGGTCTTCCTTCTCTTTTTTATTAGCCTCCTTTTTTTCTTTGACCTTCATGGCATGCGAACTGCGAAGAATCATCCTCAATAATAACGAAAGAGTATGCATTGAGTTGTTATGATCCGTATTGTCATGTATTCTATCAAGTGAGTTCGTGTCTTCTTCTGTTTGTCCAAGTTGAGCATTCCTGCTCCAGCTTGAGAGGGAGTGTTGGAGAATGACCTATGTGGGTAATTGGACCTTTCCAAAATCCAATTATCATACCATGAGAGATAATCTCACACCGTCGATTATGGGATTCTGAAGAGTCGGTGGGGCTATATAGAGCACCTCACATCCATGTACTCATGAGAGAATGAAATAGAAGAATCAACCCTTTGAGGTCTCCCCCTGTGGTTTCATCTTGTGTTCCACGTAAAATCTCAAGTGTTCTTCATATTTATCTTGCTTGTTCTTGAATATCGCTTCTGCTTTATCGTTTTTCACATGATAGTAGAGCAAGTCAATTTTGGGAGATCCAGAGCAACTTCAACAAGAGCAACTTCAACATGCTGGAAGAGAAACAGCTTCATTATCAAGCCCAACGACATCAACCTTCTTCTAAATCAGAGATCTCAAAAAACCTAGCTACCAATACACACACACAAATGAATACAGGCGATGCCTCTCACTTTAGATCATCACCAATCTGATTTGGGTTCACCAAACCCGAGCCGCCGCCAAAAGGAACCACTCTCTCTCCCTGCACGGGCATTACCCGCTCCGCGTACAACAATCTTCCTCCAAGCACGCACAGATGGTGCTCCTACTCCCTCAAGCACGATGTTACAGAACAATGACCTGCGGAGGGGGGCCATTCTCCAACAAGGGGCACAAATCGATGGGCGTCTCCCCACACAAGCACCAATCCTATTTTAAAAGAAGAAGAAGGGTGCAATCGCACCTCCTCGTGCAACTCTATCCCAAGCACAACGCAACCTTTACGATAGCCCTCACTCTGTGCACAGCTTTTCTCCCGCCCCTCCAGGCAGTGACATCAATAGCATCTGAAACATCATGTCTTCGGGGGGGCAGTGGCGATGTTGGTCCCTCGAACGGTGATGATAACGGGGGAGCGTCTAGGCCTCGAGAGAGCCCTCATGCTTGATCTCGCCAGTCGCGACCAAACCAACATCGGTTACGCCCTCTCCCAAAGATCTTCTCCCTCCAATCCAGCCTCAACCAAATCGAAAGCAACACCCCCCACCTATTCACCCAACTCGACATCACCTCCCTTGGTGGTGGTGCACCACGATGGTGACATGCTCAAGGCAACCTTCTCCAAGATTCGGCGGTGGATGGATGCCCTTGGGAACCCTAGTCATGTATATGAAACAGGGTTGATACCCCTTCTTTTAAAAAAAGAGAGAAGATAGGAGGGTGGAAGAGATGTATTGGGCCCAGTTGTTATGGGATGTATTAAAAAAGTGGAGATAGAGATAATGAAGGGGAAAACAAAAAAAAAGGAAAGATGGACATTGGGTCCAATGGGCTTAAAAAGGAGAATGGACCAGTGGGTTGCTTTTGTATTAAAAAAAGAATGGCAAGAGAAAGGGGGAAAGGCCAAGCTTTTTGGACCCAATTTGGGTTACTATTATATGCAAAAAAGCCAAAAAAAAAAGGAAGAAAGAAGGCTTGTGAAAAAAATAGCCGAAAAAAGGACGGCTACAAAAAAAGATGAGATGTGCAAAAAAAATATTGCACATAAAGAAAAAAATGAAGTTGTTCATTTCCCCATCTTCATTTATTCTCCCAACTTTGTCGAGTATCCCTTAAAATTCCAACAATTACGGGAGAAAATGAAAGTGAGAGAGTACATAAGACACTCAGCCATTGATTTTCAGATATTATACTCAAAGACCAACTCACTGCAGGCAAAAGCGCACTCCAATGATCGTGAACTCCAGTATCAAATCCTTCTGAGGTTCCCAAGAGAGAGAACTCACTTCGAGATCCCAAGAGAGCGACTTGCATTCAGAGATATGTGTATAGATACAGCCACGGCCTAAAGAAAAGACAATAGGTGAGAGATCCTCCTGTTGGTGACGAGCCAACCCACACGGGTTTTTCGACAACAAAACAAACTCATTACAGAGGACAGCCCTCCAGTTAATCCTCACTAGCATGGGATGCAAAGAACCACCATCAACAATAACCAAGAGAGCATGCATTGAGTCATTATGATCCGCAGTATCGTGTATCATCGAGTAAGTTCGGGTATTCTTCTATTTGTCCAAGTTGAGCATTGCATTGCTCCAGATTGAGAGGGGTCTGGAGAACGACCTAGGCAGGTGTGTAATTGGATCTTTTTTATAGAGGAGAGGGTGAGATCCTGAGATGGGACTCACCGCAGAGGTTGCAACAATGAATAACCAAAAAGATTATACAGATGTCCAAGCCAAAGCAAGGAAACAGATTCGAGCAAGTACGTTCTCATGATAGAAATGTTGGCCCCTAAAAATCAGAGCATTCCTCGCTCGCCACATAGACCAAAGGTGGGCGAAAACTGGAGATGCGTCCTCCTGTGAGTTTCCGTACGCTGATCTGATAGACCTCCACTCCAAAACATCCTGTTGTCACCAGTCTTGAGCAAGCGTACGTCTGACCCCTCCCACACAGCTATCAATGTTCTACAATTGAAGAACAAATGATCTGTGTCCTCATGGTGATCGTCACATCTGTCACAAAACATATCCTCAGTATTCAACAGCTTATCTCTCCTAATCTTTGTGAGTAGACGATCATGCCTAAGCAACCAAAGAAAAATATTGATCCTTTTGTGGGATTTTACAGCTCCAAATGATTCCGCAATCATACGCAAGATCCTCCTGGGCCGCAACTTGACTACGGTAGAGGAATTGGTAAGCCTTCTTAACAGAGAATGTGCCAAGGTTCGAAATGATCCATTCCTTCTGTTGGGCCCTCCACATCATAAAGATCACCAAGCTGCATAATGAATTCATTTAAACCGTTGGTCGGAGAAAGATCCATCAAAGCAAGGGCTCCAAGTACTCGCCATCTAGAATTCATGTAGGAGGGTGTTCTTTCCAGGATCCAATTACCATACTATGAGAGATAGCCCCACATCATCTATTTGTGGAACTCTGAAGAGTTGATAAGGTTGTATAAAGAGCCATACACTCATGTACTCATTAAGAGAATAAAATAGAAGAATCTGCCCTTTGAGGCATTCTCCAACGGTTTCATCCCGCTCCTTACAGAGTAGGGTTCCAAGTAAAATCTTCAGTGTTCTTCAGATTAATCTTGCTTATTCTTGATTATCATTTCCTCTTTATCAGTATCCACAATATGTATACTAAATTGATTTAGAAAATAATATATATGTATGTGTGTGCACGCGCGCGCGCAAAAAGAGAAGAGGTTCCAATGCAATGCAAAACGCGGGTATTTGTTAACTTATGCTTTCTATGGACTAGTGTCATGACATCTATGTTAAATCGATTTTATATATGCTTATATTATAAACTCTAGTTCTGAGAAAAACGACACAAGATGACTGAGTTGTCATCTTCCTTAAATGGAAAGCATTGTATTTATAAGTTCTATGTAAAAGATGTACACCCACTTCAATGGTATGGTGGTAGTGTAGTGTGCCTACCACCCAAAAGACCAAGGTTCAAATCCCTCATTGTGGGGGAGGTTGCGTTGGGTTTAGCCGACAACCGGCGTAAAGTATTCGGATCTTTCAGCATGGATTTGAGCAAGAATCTATGTAGTCAACCCTACTTAAAGTGGGAGAAGGCTTCGCCATTTTTTTATGACAAAGATGCTGTAAAAACATTTTGCAAGTCGTAGTTGACGAATCTTTATAGATGGTACAGAAATTTGAAAATTTTGCAATATTATGTGCACCATCTAAACAGAAATGCACATTATTGCGAAATATTGTTGAGAAAATCAGCAATGGAGAAGGCCGCGTTGTAATGCATTTCTTCACCCATGAAGATATCATGTGACAGCTTATGTCAGCAACCACCACATATGAACTTCGATTGTAGAATTTTAAAATCCACACCTCTATTTTCTCAATATTCTAAAGAAACAACTGCAGAGATTTTTTATCAAAAAAGGAGGAAACACTCCGGTCCGGAGGTGTCCGCCCCAAAATAATACATTAGAATAAATTAGAGACCACTACAGATTTTCATAAACACAGTTAACTGGGAAGCAAGTAGGAGCAAAACTCAGATGGAAACTTGCCTTCCCTGTACACCTGAGCAGGTACAGGAGTCAAACCCCTGGAAGCACTTCTTTCCCATTGCTTATACTGGTAATCGTCCTCTGAATGTACAGATTCACGTTGCCCAGGATACCGGTTCATCTCCGAGGCATGTTGGGACCTCTGCATTTGAGCAGCAGCAACCAATGAGTTTGTCGATGGATCAGCATACGGTCCTTGGCTCTTCATGATTGATACACAATTATTTGTCCTACCTTTATAACAATAAAACAAAGAAATGCCTAACCTCGTCAGTAAAGAAAAGTAGTTCCCCAAACTTAATTTATACGGACAGTGGCACTTCAGTTGGTGCAAATCTCAAATTAGATATCAAAAGGATCTGACAATAAAGAATATGCATGAAATGCTGCGGCATCGTCAGAATATCATCAATAATATACTTATAGAATAACTTCTAGACCAATGCCAAGTAAAGTGGAATCAATTAAAAAACATAACCGAGCCTTCCAAGATGAGGAATGAAAACCATGTGCAAGTATAAGAATCTGGCATCATTAGTGTACAGATATGCCAATATTTGAGAATTCCAAGGATGATTAGTGGCTTGATTATGACCATGATTGCATCAAATTAGGCGAAAATTGTCTTAATAACATATGTATGCCACAATGAATGCAGAGAAATCAGAAGAAAAAAAGAAAGTGAGAGTTATCAACTATAAATGCCATCAGGCCGGAGGAGGGATGGCAGAGAGCTGGAACACAGTGGTGTGTCGAAATTTTAGGACAGGCAGTCTGCAGCTCAGTTGTTCGATGTGAGGAACAAGGGCTCTGCAGCTGTTCTTGACTGGAGGAGGGTAAAGGGGGAATGAAGTTCTGGCAACTTGGTCCTATAATGGCCGTGAAGGCAGGTGTTTCCGTTGCGGAGATCGTGGGCACTTTGTGGTGGTGTGTCGGAACTCCGTCAAATGCATGGAGAATGGAGGCATTCTTGCTCTGGGAAAGGCCTTCGAAGAAGGTGCAGGCTGCAGACAGGAAAAAAGAACCGGATTTGAGGAGCTCTGCCAGCCCTCCGCTGGAGGCGGTCTTGGTGGGTATTTGCAGCAAACCCGACGAATGCATGCATCTGTGCCTAGCAGGATAATGGCAAGAAGATCAGACGTTCGTTTAGCGGTGATGTCATACACCTGGAAGATCCCATGACCTGTGCGAGAGGGATGTCATCATCGGAACTGCAGACCCTTCTGCAAACTCATTTGGATGTCCGGGAGGTGGGGGGAGATGGCCAACCTTCCGGGATGGAACTTCGCTATTCATGCACTACAGGACGCATGTCATCAAGGGTTCGCCTCTTCGAGTAAGGGATTTCAAAACCGTTACGAAAGTGTTAACGGGGTACGGGAGTCATGTCTCAATTGTCTCGGATGTATTGTTGAGAGGGATTGGGATGACGTGGTAGTGGAAGTCGCTGTAAGAGGCAGGTTTGTGCCAGATCGATTGCGGCTTTGCCATAGGAGAGCAGTGTTTCACTGAGAGGTAGAGAGATGCGTGTTGTCGGGGATTGGCCAGAGATGCACTTCGGTTGCTCATGAAAGCAGAAATCAAAAGGACACGTCGATTGGCTTTCCCCATCCTCGTGATCCTCATGAAACACCTATCGCTGGCGCCTCTATGGAAAAGATCAGAGCCCTAGATGTTCTGACTACTGAAGATAAGCACCCAAATCCCTAGGGGGTACTACAAGAAGATTATGCGGTTGGTGAGCCGGATCCTTTATCAGGTCATCTTGTTGGGGAGCTGCGGCAATCAGATGTGGATCTTTTGGGAGCGAACACCTGTTGGCGGGCGGGTCAGAACAAGGTCTGCTTTACGGGTCGAGCCGAAGATGGACATGTGTGGGATGGGTCGAACATAACCAGAGGGTCTTCATCTAGGATCGGGTCTCTATCATGCCCCTGAACGTTTCAAAACTTCATCTATGTGCAGCTCTTCGTCGAGCTTGAGGACTCGTGAGACATCACCTTCAGTTGTTGGATCTGGAATCTCCACTTCAAAGCCTCCGATCTGGATTGGCGATCCTCCCCAGTCTCCAGCGTAGAGTTCTGGAGCCTTGTCACAGGTCCGCTCAAGCAAGGCGGTCAAAATTAGGGCGAGCACATGTGGGTCAGGAAGGGGGGATGCAGGAGCCCCGTGTGGTTACTTCTAAGCTGGAGTTGTTGGGTGGTCAACCCAAGAGTCGTCCGGGTCGTTTCTCGCTAAAAACCTGGGTTTTCCGGCCTACTAGCAAATGACTGTTGGGTCATGATCCGTTTGCTTTACCACACAGAATCTGGGTGACGGCGAGACAGGGGAAATGAATTCCAAAGAGGTTGAAGAGGTTGAGGAAGTGTGAATATACAAATGTACGAGGGGGTTGAGGTGGGGTGGTGCGAGCGAGGGGACAGAACAGGGGGATACAGCTCAGCATGTGTTTGACATGTCAAGGGAGATGAAAGCATACATGCACATGGATGAATGCCTTTATGAGGACTTAGAGGAGTTTTGGGGCTGATTACTCCATAGGGGACCACTTCTCAATGAAGATGTTGACATGGAATGTAAAGGGGCCAGATAAGCAGGAAAATAGATTTGCAGTTCAAGAGCTTTTTATGGAGTCCAAGGCTGAAATCATGATGTTGCATAAACAAAGATTGAACATGGAAGGGAATCCATATGGAAGAAACTGGAGGCAAACTGATTCCGGAATTCGGCTAGATTGCTTTAGGTGGAATTGCCACGGTTGGAATGGAGATTTGTTCATATTGGAAAGGCGTGAATTACAGGGGTGGCATGCCCTAATGGTACGTCTACGTCAAAAAGCTGATGACATTGTCACGTTTACCAACATTTATGGGCCGGCAAACGGAGTTAATTTTTCTAAGTTGCTATAGTAATATTAGCTTGGTACACAAGCAATGCCCATATGAAGGGTAGATAATTGGTGCGGACTTCAGCGTGACGTTGCGTCCATAGGATCGTAAATCATCTATGTCACTATACACGGAGGAATATTTTTTTTTGAATCAATAGAGGGGGAAACACCCACCTTCACCCAAAAGACCAGGGTTCAAATCTCACTTCAATAGTCCGGTGGTAGTGCAGTGTGCCTACCACCAAAAAGACTAGGATTCAAATCCCTCCTTGTAGGGGTTGCGTTAGATAGCGAACAGCCAATGTGAAAACTAGTTGGATCTTTTAACATGGATTTGAGCAAGAATCCATGTAACCGATCCTACTTAAAGTGGGAGAAGACTTTGCCATTTTTTAATAGAAGGGAAAACACGGTGTCCGCCCCAAAAATTTTACTGAAAGGTTAAGAAAGGCACTTACAGAAGTCATGACTCGAGGAAAGTCTAAGAATGAATATTGAGATGGTGACAGTTTCACCTGAAAAGAAACCCCTCCTCATAAGTCATAAGTATAAGGCACCATTGATGGAATACAAAAAACAATTGGTGTCTTCCACACAATAAGACCCGTAGATAAAGAAAAACATTTACAGTAAACATAAGTAAATTAGTGGTCCCATAAGCTTCTCAGAAATTGTTCTTAGGGCATAAATACAACAATGGTTGTCTTTCATCTTCGAAAAATTGAAGTTCCGTATAAAAAATAATTTGCACCAAATGATACTCAGAAGTGGCTACATCGTGAATTAAGGCTTTACGATTGCACCATGCCCATGTATGTGTAAGAGAAACCAAAGGGACTTTAATGATGTTGGCATAGGTTAAGGAGCACACAGACTCCACCTTTAGCAACAAGGATCGTCTTATGTAGTAGGCAGCAAATTGAATTGTGGCATTGCTCAAAAATGCTAAAAGAACATAATGCAAAAGAACAACACCACAATCCTATTCCAACATCATTAAATTGAGGGCTGACTAAGCATACCCATCAATACAAACCGTGCCATCGCCATGTTTTGTGATCATAATGGCATAAAAATCCCCTTATTATGTAAAACTAAGGCGGCATGTCAAAGTACTCAAATCAATTATTGATGGACTCCGTGATTGTTAACAAAGACCAAACCTGGATCCTCAAAAGTAAATGTATCCACATTCTTTAAGAGAGATGAGTAGACATGTCCCAATGCACTCTGCACTGGAGATGGCTAAGTTACTCTATGGTTAGACTCCAGTAATACCTTCAACTAGGGCTTCTCAACCGATAGAACTCTGACACGACAGTTTTTTATACAATGCCCCAACTAGCCGCATCACTACAGAACCTCCCACTAGCAAAGTTGTCCCACGTGTTGCTTCTTAAAAATTTTACCATTCTACATTTTGGAACCTATGAGAAGGCCTTCATAAATGATAAATCTGTTCTTTACATTCTCACATAGACATTCATTTATCATTCTTGCTTCATTCACTCATTTTAAAGCGAGACACCCTGGCATCAATAGTAGTTCAAGCTTTGTATCATCTTGTTGTGGCCCTTATGGGTTTGAGTGCTAAATGGATGGTGGATGGTCATCTGTTTCATTATTGGCCTTTCTTTCATTTCATGACCATTATTGAGAAAATAGATAGATCCGTTACAGCATGCCTTACCCTCGTCTGTTTAGCGAATAACTTTGTTGTCTACTCCATTTCCATCATTGGTATGGTTCTTAGTCCCCTTCAAAGTCTATAAAATCCATATATGTCAAAAGTAGATTGTACAAATAACATATATTTGGCAAGTATGAGATTAGTCTGGTGGTTACCAACAGTGGGCCTCTGATGTATGACTGGCTAGGATTTCAGAGGTCACGCCCTACAAGCAATTCACCATAATGACGTATCAAAACTTTATATGCTTAATATCAGTAAGTTTTTTCTCATAAGCTCGATATTAGCGGATTTATGTAACCCCTTTATTTCATGATCTTTATAAAATTACAATAGGCACCCTTCTATAGGTATACGTGTATTCAAAAGGGGGGAACTAAGACAAGAACTGAAAGTAACCAAGATATATAGTCTTCAGATCCTTCCAGCAATGGCATAAAAGGATATTCAAAAGGGGTAAATTAAGACAAGAACTGGAAGTAACCAAGATATATAGTCTTCAGATCCTTCCGGCAATGGCATAAGAGGATAGCAGAATTATCGAACTTCCAATACATGCCTTCAAAATCGTATCATCTGTCTACATATCACTGTGACATGTAATACATGTGCATGTCAGAGTGATTTACATCAATCAGAACAGTTCCGGCAACTACCATCAGTAGATTAGTCCATTAAAATAACAAGATTATATAAATATACAAACCAGTTATAAAAAAATGAAGGGTCAGAACGTCAAGAGCCATTTTAAAACCTAGATCCCTATGCATAACATCATCTCCATGACAGGAGTCATTTTATGTTTAGAGCATATTTATTAGGGTTACATGTATCTTGTTTACAACATCATCGAACACCGGAACCAATTGGGTCCAAGAATCCAAGGCTTGAATACAAATTTGAAGACTGGTAGTATCACTTTTGATCCTTCTTTGTTCATTAGCTCGGAGTTTAAGACTGGTGGGATGGATAAGTAAATTAACCCTGGGGCTTTAGAGAGTATCTCTCTCCTTGGTTTTGTTTTACTTCGATTTAACATTACCATAACATAAGACGTCTTCTGCTAAAAGCTCCCAACAATTGGTGATGTTAACTCCTCCAGGAGGATGCAGTTTTCATGGTTTTTTTCAATTCAAGAAAAAACAGATGCTTAACTAAAAAGAAGTACCTCAGGACAGGGTTCGGAAATGCGGAGGCGGGGGTCGGCAGGCCTCGACGGAGGCGGGGCTGTGGCTGGAAGGCCGTGTTGGCGGCGACGAAGAAGAGAGCGGCGGTGGGGATTTCGTTGGGTGTGAAAAAAGAGGGAGGAGAGGCTAAAGCTGTCGGACAAAAAGGTCCCGAGAGCTCTGAGGAGCTCGTCTATCCTGCAGCTAAAGACTTGGAAGAAGGTGGGGGGGAGAGGAGGGGTGGACGTACAGACGGTGGACACTTCTTTTCTCAAGAATGCTGGTGGGGATGGATGGACTAAACCAGAGCAAAAAAACACATCAAAATATTAAACTTGGGGGATAATGTGTGTGTCCATTTAGTTTATATTTACAGGATTGTCTCGGTAAAATATCTCTATTTATTGATGCATTTAGTATTAATATACAGAGTTTATATCACTTGGTCCTTGAGTTATTACCCGGCAGACCCTGTAATCTTTTGCAATTACCGCTACGACCTTCGAAATATCGATATTCCTCTCAGGACCCCGTAAAGTTGCTCCGTCTTACCCAACAAACCCTGCCGTCAATTTTAACTATATTTGAGTCAGTTATGTGGGTTAGTCTTGAGTTAACCTAACCAATCTTCCATTGAACGGTTAGGATTAGCCAAAATAATAAAAAATGACTAGAAAAAAAATCCTGAAGGTTCAGGAGCTTGGAAGGTGGGAGGGCTTCATCGACCGGGGGCGGAGGGGCGGCTCCAGCGGGGCTTAATCGACCGGGACGACGTGGGGGAGGGGGGTCTATCGGGGGGAGGGACTCCATCGACTGGGGACGCAGCGGCTCCATCAGCGGAGGGAGGGGGAGGTCCATATCAACGGGGCTGGTCGGGGGATCGTTTGGGGAGGCGGGGGGATGGTCGGGTAGGGGCGGGCCAGGGAAGGCGGCGGGGCTAGGGAGGATTCAAGCGGCGGTGAGCAGGGGACGCGAAGGGGTGAGAAGAGGATGGTCAGACCGAGGGGGGGCAACCAGGGGAGGGAGGCGTCGAAGGTGCGGGGTGAGAAGGGGATGGAGGGGGTCGACCTGGGGAGGCGCGGGGCGGGTCGGGGGGAGGGGCGGGCCAGGGAAGGCGACGGGGCTGGGGAAGACTTCAAGCGGCTGTGGGCAGGGTGGGGGCGACCAGGGGAGGGAGATGCCGAAGGGGGATTGACCTCGGGAGGCGTTGGGCAGGTCGGGGGGAGGGGTGTGCAGGGAAGGCGGCGGGACTGGGAAGGGGCTCGGGGCTTCGATTGGCGGCGACGAGGGACTCGGGCAGGGGAAGCAGTGAGCCCGGGGAAGCAGGGGCAGGGGGGTGTGCTTCGAGCGGGACCTGGGGGGGAGGGGGAGAGGAGTTGCTTCGACCCAGGGGGGCTCGAGGCGGGGCGGAGGGCCTCGACGAGAGGCGGCGGCCGGGTCGGGAGAGGGGCTTCAACGACGAGGGGCAGCTGGGCTCCAGGCCGACGATGCCGGGGACGGGGCTCCTCAGCAGCAGGCTGGGAGGGCTTGGGGGGATGTACGGCCTCCTCAGTGGCATCTATAGTAAATTTGATTAATAAAACGGGTATAACGGAAAGAAAGATAACAGAATCCGGTTAGTTTTAATGGTCAAATGGGTGGAGGTTAACCACAGGGTCTGTAGAGTAAAGGTTAACAAGTTTACGGGGTCCTGAGAGGAATATCGATATTTCGAAGGTCGTAGCGGTAATTGCAAAAGATTACAGGGTCTGCCGGGTAAAAATCCCTATTACAATATCAGTTATGCTAATCTCCTTTTTGGAATATCACTTGTGTCTTTTGGATTAATTTTTGTATGTTTGCATCCAAATGGGCGTTGACTTTGGGATACATTTGTAATTTAAAAAAATTAAAGATGTCCGAGTCCCTCACCACCTCCTCACACCTCCATTAACTCCCCCTTTAGTTGCCTTCCTCCTCTGCCTCCCCTGTCCAGCACCCTTCTCAAACCTCCAGCCAGCCACCCGCAAGCCCATCCACCAATCCACTTGACACCTCTCTAGTAAACCAGTTGTCATTGAGATGCACCCTCCTAACAGTTACGAACAGCGGGGACACCATTCCAATCAGTCTCTTGTGGATCAAATCCATGATAAAATTGGGAAGGGGGATAGGATCATAGAGGAGGTTACGGGAAGGGTGATGCAGCGAAGGACGGTGAGGGAGTAGACTAAGTACCCCGGGCATAGGCACAGAGGAAAATTCCTAAGTAGTACCTCAGGATTAAAAAAGTCCTTGGGTACTACAGAATATTTTTTTACTTGTGTACTGCAGATGTGTCTCATTCTAAAGATGCAGCACAACCAACTGGTTTTTTACCTGGCTATTACAAGAGTAGCACATCTTCAGAATGCGACTTTAGTAGCACATACCCAGGATGCAATGTACTTTTATATCGCATGTGCATTACGCGATATACAGGAAAACCCCTGGGCTCTTGAGCCTAATCAACCATGATTTTGTTGCTCCCTCCACCACTTATGGTCTCACGCCTCGTTCATCCTCGTGTTTGGCGGTCCTTCCAGTGACCTCGTGCCCCACTTCGTCGTCGCCTCCTCGATGGTCTTCCTGCATCGTTGCCTCCATGTCTTGTGGTCTTCCTGCGTTGTTGCCTCTACTCCCGAGTTTTCCATTGTTTCTCGAAAGCTTACGTAAAGTTCATGTACTTTTATGTTGTTAGGCTTAGGATTTATAATACATGTTTTTCCCCAAATATGTGTTCTTATATTATTGAGTTATACATTCCCTCATGTATTAGATCGTAATGGAGTTGATTTATTGCATGCTCAATTTGAATGGTTCAATTAATGATTATTCGACAGCCAATTTGTGTGGTTTTAGGTTAATGTCGACCGTGACCTTTGACGAGTTATTGAACCTAATCCACCGGAAGTTCAACCTGAACAAGAGACGTCATAAAATCAAAACTATTGCATCGTATTCCATGCGGGGCAGGCGAAGAGTCTCTGTTGAATGATGATGTACAAGGAGTTTGTGTGTATGCCCGAACTATTGGAAAATTGATAGCTACTGACATTATTATTGAGGTACCGTTGGCATGCGAAGTGTCGAATGTTGATGATGCAGGCGGTTGCCTCACTTCCGATCCCTCCATTTTCCGGAGCACCGGTGATCCCATACCGCAGCCATCTACATATCATGAAAGGTACATGAGTAGCGCGTTCTTGAGAGAGGTTAATCAAGCCTTGGACGACGCCATTCTTAGGGTAACCGATACTGAGCTGGAGGATGACAGTGATTGCAAGGTTGAAGATAATATCGTAAATGACGAGATGTGAGCCAATGAAGCCATTCTCCAAGTAGTTGTTCCCCGTTTACCATTTTTAGGTCAGAGGATATCAAATCTATTCAACATATGAGGAAAACATTCAAAATAATTATGAGATTGATGGAGTTGGTGTTGAACTTTGAAAAGGCTGAACATTCAAGTGTAAAGATGATTTGGTTTATGCTGTGAACAAGCGTCGCATCCGTGCACACTACGACTTCAAGGTTAAATAATCCATCAGGTTGATCTAGTCTATTTTTTGCACCAACCAATCAAAAGGATGTCTTTGATATCTACATGGTCATTACAGAAAATACAATGGTATGTGGGTGATCTCTAGGATCGTAGTCCCACACACTTGCATAAACCCAGTGATTAATTAAGATCATCCTCAATTGGACTACAAATTCATGTCTATATTACTTTTATCCCCGGTGACGGATGACATTATTGTTCGTGTGTCAAGCTGTAGAGCTCACATTCACGAGATGTTCAATTATTGGGTAACGGAAAAAAAGCATGGGATGCTTGGAGGAAGGCGGTTGAAATAATATTCGGTGATTGGAAGAAGTCTTATACTGAGGTGTCGTATCTTCTGCATGCAATGAAGGTTGCCATTACAGGGACTGAAAAAGATATCGAACACATCCAACACCGCGACCCGTGGAAACCAAATTATCGTAGATATTCAAATTGAGATATTTTAATTCTCTGCTATTGTCAAATACTGCTTAGAGTTCAGTTTAAAAATTTAATTATATTGAGAAAATTAATCATGCCAGCTATTGTTAGCTGTTGCTTTAAAATTTTAGTTTTAAAAAGTATTCAAATCGAGACATTTTAATTCTCGACTATTGTCAATTATTGCTTAAATTTTAGTTTAAAAAAATAATTGAAATTGAGAAATTTGATTCCGTTAGCTAATGTTAGTTGATGCTTTAAATTTTAAATTTTAAAAAATATTCAAATTGAGAAATTTCAATTTTATGCTACTATCAATTACTGCTTAAATTTTAGTTAAAAGATAATTGAATTAAGGGATTTAATTTTGTTAGCTATCGTTAATTGCTGCTTTAAAATTTTAGTTTAAAAAATATTTAAAATAAAATAAATAAATTCTCTGCTACCATTGTGAGTTGTTTAACTCGGTAGAATGGTGTTAATTGTCTATTGTTGTGATTTATGACCAAATAAAATAATTAATCCCATATATTCTTGTTAGTACTCTATTGAAAGAACAATGGTTTCGTATTGGTTGATAAGTTTTGTGTGATTTTGTTATTGGAGTAGCATGTTTAGATTGGTGATGTGAGTTTTAAAACAATTTAATTCTCTGCTACTACTGTGAGTTGCTTAATTCCGTAGCATCATTTTAATTGTCTATTATTGTGATTTATGATAGAATAAAATAATTAATCACATGTGTTCTTGTTGGTATCTATTGAAAGAACACTGGTTTTGTATTGATTGATAAGTTTTGTGTGATTTTATTATTGGGCAGCATGTCTGGATTGGTGATGTAAGTTTTAAAAATGTAATCTTGCATGTAGAGATTGGATTCTGGGCAGGTGTTCATAGATGGAGTGAATAGAATGGATAGATTCTAAACTCATGATTAGAAAAAATAAGAGCATTGGGGTATTATCATACAAGTGACTTATTAAAAGAAATTGGATCAATACTTAGTCTAAGTTTCATAACCTTGTAGAAAGGTTTTGAAATACAGTCAGTATAATATTAATACCCTTCTCCTATTAAACCAACAAATGATTCCAAAGATTATTATGATTAATAATCTACATCAACTAGTTCATTAGTATAATATACCAACTATATATCATTAATATGATAGAATATCTAGATTTGTAAAGTTGATCACATAAAGATGCAGACGAAGAATTGAGGAATCAAGTAAGTGATGGTGAATCAATGATGGTAGTAAATTGTGTCGGTTATGGTGACCCTTACACTTGACTGTACGGGGGTGCGGTGACCCTCAGCTGAGCGGAAGATAGGAAGTCCAATCAGTGCAGCAACCATCTAATGTGCAGGTCTAGGATCCCAGACTTCTCTCCTTTTTCACGATTTTTCCGCTTCGTTGGGATCCACATGTTTCTCTTTGACCAGTTCCGATGATCCATGTCTTGTACGGTGCCTTGGCTGGATGACCCTTATTTTTTTTCTTTACGAGCTTGTCTGCTCGTAATGATCGGGCTGATCTTTTGAGTGACTCGTTCCGAAGAGTCTCTCCCGACTGTCTTAGGGGTGTAGTTCTGAAGTATGCACATCTCTATCATTGACCACGCTTCCACTGGGAGGGCGAGATGGAAGAGTCTCTTAGAAGGCTTCCTCATCGCTTGAATTTTAGGTCATTGTTCCACCAATAGGTCCTGACGAAGAAAAGATCATTGTCGGGTTATAGTTGAGGTTGGTTGTAGTTGAGTTTGGTTATGGTTGAGCTTGGCTATAATTGAGTGTAGTGTTGTTCTTGAGTTTTGTTTATTGTGCTGCTAGTAGGTCCGGTGAGGAAAAGATCGTGAGACAGAAATCATAAATCACCATCAATCATCAACCATTGGCATTATTCAGAATTTAGATTTACTACAACGGATATCAGGAGAAGCCAGTGGACACGTTGGGAACTCAGCTAGGATGCATTATACTACATCGCATGCCTACGGAAGCACCCAAACCCTAATGTATTCTTCACGCCTTGATGCCATAGTGTGAGGTCACACTTAGACCAAGACCACATACTTGTTGGACATTGATGAATCTTGAATTCATCATGCTAAAAACCGCAAATTAAACCCCTGGCTTAATCAATCCAATAAAATTCATCCTCAATTCTTTATTATTATCTTGTATCATTTTGTGTATAATTAGCCCTTAATTATTTGTATTTAATTTCCCTTATTTTTCTGTATTTATTTTATCCTCAAAAACCTCTAAAAATTAGGTAGATTAATTGTCCATAAATCACTGACCTTTAAAAAGACTAAAAAATATAAAAAAACATCTCAAAGACAAAAATCGGTGTTTTTATCTCCCTAAAAAATACCCCCCAAAATAGTTTTTGTACAAATGACCTCTTTTGGCTTTTTGTCCAACATGAAAGTTGTAGATCTCGTCGAGACGAGCAACTTTCATGTTTTGACTTTTTCCTAATTTTGTCTCTAACTATTTCTTTTCTATTTATCTTTGTATTTATGCTCTGAATTTTCTCATTGGACCACGTGGCGCTCTCTGGAGCATCCACGTGGCCCGCCTCCCCTCTCGACCCCCGGCGCCCATCTGGGCCGTTGGATCCTCTTCTTCCCACCTCCATCTGAGCCCTCCATCGCCGCCTCATTCTCAGCCGTCGGATCTAGCTCCCAGATTGAATCTCTGTCGTTGTATAGCGCCTAAATGCCAGCCCTCCGATCTCATCCCTATCCTACGGCCTCACGCATGCCACGTCACACCTTCTCCATAGCCGTCCGATCGCTATACTATCCAACGCCTATCCGCATGCCACGCCATTCCTTTTTCTCCCACCATTGGATCTCCCCCTGATCACATCTTATCCATCCATCCGCGCCATGATCTCCACCGCTGGATCTTATCCTACGATCTAATCTGAACCCTTTACTGGCACCTTCCTCCAAGCCGTTGGATCCCACGATCCAACGGCCAACAGGTCATCTCCTACCTCCGAAGTCCCCGTCCCCAGCCGTTACACCTCGCCAAAACCGCTACCCCCTTCCTATTTTGGAAGGCAACTCCGGCCACCTCTCCATCTCCTAACGCCTCCCCCTCACAGCTCTCTCTTCCTTCTTCCCCGCGTAACCTCCAGCCTTCCTCCACCATTACTCCTCCACCATTAAAACCCCCGTCGAAACCGCCCCTCCATCTCATAACCTCCGACCACTTGCCCCTATAAAAGCCTCGCCCCTGCCACCGTCGACCGTCGTCCACCATTATTGGGCTTTATCCTAGCTTCCTTCGTCCCTCCGGTGACAGCGGAGGGGCGGAACGTTGAGGCGACGACGGATTTAGTCCGGTGTCGACCTGCGGCTCCTCCGCCGCGTAGCGGTGCCTCCGGTCACTGATTGAGCTCGCTGGATTGCTGACCAGCTGGGCGACGACCCCGAGGCTCTTCCGAGCCTCATCCCAAGCAGCTCCTCCACCAGGGTTCCCCTCCCCGACGAGGTCTTCTTCCCCCTTCTTTTCCTTAGACTTTCTCCGAATTATACCTCCGCCTATCGTCACTGTCACCCTCATCTGACCTCTGCATTAGCTCCGCCCGACAACCAGCACCCTCGCCGACCACCTCTCCCTTCTCCAGAGTCCCCTTCGCACCGACCCACCTCCTCCTCCACCTCGTCGGAGGAGGAGCATTGGCCTCCACCTCCAGACATTGACGGAGCTTCGCATGAGCTCCAGGAACTTCGTCATACTTCCAGCGAGCTACCTCGACCTTCCAGCTCTGCCTTGGAGCTCGACGGAGCGAACAGCAGGTCGCCGGAGCCCCGCCTCCTCCGGGGGCCTGCGGAGAAAGAGAAGCTACTTGTGCCGTTCGATCGTCTAGATCGAACGGCAGAGATGAGGACACATGTACACCCTAAGCCTGATTCCATGCCAACTGCTTCGGGATATACGAGCCAGGACCCGAGCCCCCAATTGCTGAACTTGGACCACTAAGAGCATGGACTTGGACCACTATCTTTTCCTCTAAGAGCATGGACTTGGACCACTATATGCACCTCTTCTTTATGAATCTAGTGCAAAAAAACCATCAAGTGCTTGTGCTCCTTGCTCCACGTTGCTGCCCTCAATGGCACAATGCAGTTCTCTTCAACAACCAAGAGCTCATCCTTCCTCACCCCCCGACCACGAGGGCCTCCTCCTGCTGAGACACCAGTTCCAGAGGAGACCCACCTCACAAGTCCATGTTCATATCTTGACCACTCTGCTGCACCGTAACCGATGCATTCTTCTCTGGAATACCCTGCTGAGGTACTAATCTCAAGGTGGTTCTCCGAAAGAAGCCATTTTCGTTTACAAGCAGATGGTTTCATCATGTGGGTCACCTCCTACCTACACTTACTCCTACTTGCTCAAGGTCCATGCCACATGTCCGGAATCATTGAGAGTGTTCTGGTTCATAGTTTAGTTGAAAAGAAGGGGTATGATTTCCATGTTTATGTGCGGACGGCACTGGTGAATATGTACATGGAATGTGGGTCTATTGGGGATGCGTTCAAGGTGTTCGACGGAATGCCAGAGAGAAAATTTGGTAACTCGGAATGTCGTGATTATGGGTCTGGGGAAACGGGGAGAGATCGAACGTGCTCGATCTCTGTTTGATATGATACCCTAGAGGAATGTGGTATCGTGGGCGGGGATGGTTGATGGGTACACCTGGGCCATGAGGCCGGTGGAAGCTCTTGTTTTGTTCTGCCAGATGCTGGCTGCAGGAGTGGCCCTGACAGAGGTAACCTTGCTCGCAGTTGCGCCGCCAATTTCCAGTCAGAGCACTTGTCATGGCTGAATCGGTCCATGGCTATGGCAAGAAGAAAGGACTTGACGTCGCTGATCTTTGTATTAGCAATACCCTTGTCGACATGTATGCGAAGCTTGGGAACACAAGGAGCTCTTTTGGGGTGTTTAGTGAAATGAGAATCATGAGAAATCTGGTGTCATGGACATCAATCATATGTGGTTATGCAATGCATGGTTTGGCAGATGACGCGCTAAGGATGTTTCAAAGGATGGATGAATCCGATTTTAAACCAAATGAGGTGACTTTTCTGTGTCTTCTAAATGCTTGCAGCCATGGTGGATTGGTAGAGGAAAGTATGTTATTTTTTCTCAGCAATGTTAGACAAGCATGGTATTAAGCCGGGGGGCAAACATTATGGATGGATTGTTGACTTGTTAGGGATGGAAGGGAGGTTATGGGATGCTGTGAGGGTGCTTCTCGACATGACCTTTCAAACTAATTCTGTTTTTTGGACTTGTTTGGGTTGCTGCTTTATGCACGGAGAGGTAGATATGGGTGAAAGGGTGATGGGGAGAATAATGGAATTGGAAAGGGGATATAGCGGAGACTATGTGCTTTTGTCTAATATGCTTGTTATTGCTGGAAGATATGGAGATGCTGAGGGAGTTAGGAAGAAGGTTGATGATATAAATGTCTCCAAGCTAGGTGGTCATAGTTTATTTTGAGGCTAGCACAATTTTAAAATGCATGTTGGTTGCAAAATTATGGATTTTCTCGAGTTCACAATACATCCCTTAAAATGTAACTATGACAACGTCATATTTTAGACCACCCATGGCAGATGTTCCGAAAGGCTAACAAGGTGAAATTGTAGTGAAACAATTGCTCACGGAAGTCAGACCATTGTCTGACCCCATGATTTTGATAGTGAACTGCAGTTCAATGTTTTCGAAAGGTGCAAGCAATTGTATAGTGCATGCATACAAACATTCAGTTATTAACGATGGAGGGGGTTGGATGCATGATCCTTCCTACATGTTCCATCAAGACAGGCATGTGGTTGATGCAGTTGTCTTGATCAACAATGCCATACAAATTCTGTTCATTCGGTGCAAATGCAATCTATGCCAGGTAAGCTACCCAATACTAATATTTTCTGTCACTTAACAAGCACAAATCAAAGCTTATTTCCCATAATTTGTAAACTTAATTTCCATTGAAACAATTTTTAGATATTTCTTTTTTGTACATGACGGAAGTTGATATTTAATACTCCTTGATTCTCCCTTTACCATACAATTTTAGTTACCTTTTTAGAAAAAAAATCATGTAACTATACCACCGTCTTCATCTATTGATGGCATTTGTACTGTGGCCAAGAAGATTGCAGAGATTATGGTGTATCACCACTAGAGGTATCATTATCTTCAATGGAATGTAGACTTTTATAAATCCCATATTGGAGTATATGTGTCATGTGTAGATGGATAATTGGATCCCTCCAAGGTTCAATTACCGCATCCAGTGGTTCAGTCCCACATCGGTTATTTGTGGGACTTGGTGAGTCAGTGTGGGCTATATAAGAAGCCCCACACCCATTGTACCAGATGAGAAAAGTGAATAGAAAACACAAATCCTTTGAGACATTCTCCTGTGGTTTCATCCCGCTCCTTAGGGAGTAGGGTTCCACGTACAAATCCTAGCATTCATGTTTATTATATTTCTCTGATATTACACTTATGCATTCTCAATTTCTAACAGCCTAAATCCTCTTATCTCAAATATTAGTCACCATTTTTGTAAAATCATGAAACTATATCACCGGACCAGAACTCTCCTTGTTTTTGCCCTCGTACCTTTTTTTCCTTAAATAGACTGCCTTGATCTGTTTGGCATTGGTAGTGGTGGCGGAGAAGAATCCAGTGATGATGGTGTATCATCACTAGATGTATCATATTCAAGGGAATGTAGAATTTAATATAACCTAAATCCTCTTATCTCTCAATATTACTTACCCTTTTAGTGAAATCATGAAATTATATCACCCCACCAGAACTCCCATTGTTCTTGCCCTCTTACTTTCTCCCTTCAAAAACCGACTCGATTTATTGATAGCATTGGCAATGGTTGCAAAACAGAATCTAACGACGATGGTGTATCACCTCAGTAGTATCATTATCTTCAAAGGAACTGTGCATAAATAAGGCCTAAATCTAATAATCCATTTTGTATTATGCAGTGATGTGCCATGATTTTGGAGGTTGAAGTAATTTCATCTCAACAAAAGATTACTTTTGAAAAGATTCAAACCCTGATGAATAGGTAATTCAGAAGTGACATGAAGCAAAATCTAGAAATACCTATGTGGTTGTATGAGTCCTTTTCAATAATTGTACGAGAATAAGTCGGATAATGAAGGGGAACTTGATGTTCATTCTCTCCTTAAATGGAAAAAGTTCTTGAAGGACTTTTAGACCAAAAGTCAATTACCAAACCTTATCTATTAACATGTATTTGACTACACGTATTATGTAGATCCTGAAATGTCACTTAGAGTTGCAAAAATGTAATGAACATGGATCACTCTTATTGGTATGTGGTCCTTGACCAATCTCCTCACGAATCTCTATCGTGACAACAACTTGGTAATCAATTTGGCTAGCAATTACGTCTATCATGATCACACTAAATATGTCAAAGTGGATGGTCACTTTATATGGGAAAAAAGTCAATGATAACTAACTATACTTGTTGTCCATCTAGCCATGAAATAAGTTCATTGCTATTTTCAATAAGGGCCTTCCCATTGCAAAATGTAAATTGAATGTAACGCTTGAAATATCACTGATATATGCCGACATATCGGTATTGACGAGGAATGGGCTTCGATATTCACACCCATATCCAGTGAGATATTGCTATATTGACGTGTATCATGCGGAATTGTATGTTTGTGGTGTATTATTTCATGGATATCGCTCTCCGATATCACTAATATTGGGCTTGTTTTGCTTGAAATTACCATTTTCTTAATTTTAGTGGTATATTTGTTCGAGATTTTGCTTATGTAACTACTCCCGCAAGGGGGGGGGGCAGACCTTCTCCCTTTAAATCCCCTCCCCCCAATTGGGCCAACCCTAAGCTCGTTGATCGGGCAACGAGATCGTCATTTTAAACGGAGGACTTCACCCCTCTTTTGATAATGGAGATGAAACAATTCTAAAGCCGATCAAAGAAAGTTTAATATTTAATAAATTAATAGGTTAGTAGTTGATACTTAGTAAGTATTATTAATAAACAATTTACTTCCGGTCCTTCCTTGAGGGAGTTCTCTACGGTTCTGGCCAACGACAATGGGAGAATCATGGTGGCATGGAGCGAGTGCCTTTTCGATTTGATGGGAGAGATGAAGTTGGATTGATCGGTAACGATGCTACTTTGAAACAAGGCAGACTGGTCTCACCTGGCGGTCTCCCCAGTTAATGGGATTTTAGGCTCCTCAATGAACAAGGCTTTATGGGAAGAGTTGGCGTGTATAAGGGAAAGGTTTGTTGGGGTTGCTTGGTTGGTGAGGGGAAATTTTAATATTACGCTTTATGCAGAGATGATAGACATGGTGGGAGAGGGGCTCATGACCCTGGCTTGACTCCGTTTGCTGACATGATCGAGGAATTGATTTTGGAGGTGGTTGACACCATGAACTGCAGGTACACTTGGAGGAACTCGTCTGCTAGGTCGTGGATCGACATGTTTCTCATGTCCGTGGAGGCCTTGGAGATGTTCAGCTTGGCGACGATCATCTCGCTCCCCAGGTCGAGATCTGACCATACTCCCCTTTGCTTGGATACGTGTTGTGGTCGGGACGAGTCATCTTATTTCCATTTCGAGAAAAGCTGGTTGCTGGAGGAGGGTTTTCGCGAACTGGTCGCCGACATCTGGACAAGTACGATAAAGGAGGGATCGACCACTATGGCATTGTCTAATAAGTTGGCGGTCGTACGTCATAGACTTTTTGAGTTTAAAAGGGTTACAAGACTGGAGCAGGGGTTGAGGACGGCCAAGCTTAGGGCGAGTTTGTAGTTTTTGATCAACTGAAGGATGAAAGGGACCTGGATGATAAAGAGATCATGCGCAGAGGGACGATGCAAAAAATATTAGAGGAGGAAGACATGAAGAGAGAAGTGGATTGGAGACAACGGTCGAGGTTAAAATGTGTGAAAGAGGGTGACGTTGATATCATGATTTTTCCATGCCATGGCAAATGGTAGAATAAGGCGAAACTTGATACACTCGATTGAGTTCGGTGGAGCGTATGTGCACGGGGATGTCGAGGTTGCCTGGGCTGTCACGAACTAGTTCACGACGAAGAGCAGAAGACCTCCCCCCATACAATGGCTCTAGGTTGCTGGGCCTGGAGGTGAATCACATCTAAGATGAGGGTGCAAAGGCTCTGACAAGACCGTTTGATGTGCTGGAGGTGCGGGAGGCCTTGGTCTGAATTCGAATGGTTGCCCTGGTCTGGATGGGTTCCCGGTTGCTTTTACAGAGAATTCTGGGATCTCGTTAAGGAGGATGTGATGGAGGTTGTTGGGGAATTTGTGAGGGGAATCTGGGTTTCGAAAGGCTCAATCGTTTGTTTGTTCCTTTTCTTGCTCCCCAAGAAGGATGCTGCGACCAGAATTGATGAATTCTGTTCGATCGCATTGTCGAATGCCTTCTATCTGATTACGGCTAAGGCCCTAATAAACAGGCTGAGGGGGGTCCTAAATAGGTTGGTCTCTTTGAATCAAAGTGCCTTCCTTCCTAGGAGGCAATTGCTGGATAACATGGTTCTTGCCTCAGAAATGGTGGCAAACTGTCGTAGGCGTAAAACCAAGGGATTGCTTTGGAAGGTAAATTTTTCCAAGGCTTACAATTGCGTGGACTGGCGCTTCATTTGGGCATCACTGCATAGGCGAAGTTCCCCGATTAGTGGATCACTTGGATGAAGAGATGCATCATGACGTTGTTTAGTGCGGTTGTGGTGAATGGTCAACCAAGAGGGGGCTTCTTTCATCCGCATCGTGGAGTCTGCCATGAATGCTCGTTGTCACCCATGTTATTCATTTTGGTCTCGGATGCTCTTTTGGTCATGGTTGAACGTGCGACATCGATGGCTTCCTTACGGGTTACACGAATGGGGAGATCTCTATGCCCATCCTGCAATAAGCAGATGACACGACCTTGTTTATTAAGGGTGGCCCTTCGGGATGTCATGGATTGTCCACGGTGTTTGATCTTTTCAGTTCGGTGTCAAGTCTTAAAATTAACATGTACAAGTCTGAGTTTGTTGCTTTCGGTTTGTTCGATGACGAGGTGGAGAGTTGCACTGACTGGTTTCGTTCACCGCGGGGACAATTTCCTTTAAGATACCCTGGCGTGTATAAGGGAGAGGTTTACGAGGGTTGCTATGGTAGTGGGGGCAATTTTAATACTATGCTTTATGCATATGATAGACATGGTGAGAGAGGGGCTCACGCCCCTGGCTCGGCTCCGTTTCCTGACATGATCGAGGAATTGAATTCAGAGGTGGTTGATGCCATGAACTGCAGATAAACTTGGAGGAACTCGTCTTTCAGGTCGCGGATCGACATGTTTCTCATGTTCATGGAGGCCTTGGAGATGTTTAGCTTGGCAGCGGTCAGCTCGTTCCCCGGGTCGAGATCTGACCACACTCCCCTTTGCTCGGATACGTGTTGTGGTCGGGACATCATCTTATTTCCATTTTGAGAAAAGATGGTTGGTGGAGGAGGGTTTTCGTGAGTTGGTCGCTGACACCTGGACTAGTACGATAAGGGAGGGATTGATCACCGTGGCCTTGTCTAATAAGTTGGCGGCCCTATGTAGTAGACTTTTGGAGTTTAAAAGGGTTACAATACTGGAGCGTGGTTGAGGAGGGCTCAAGCTCAGTGTGAGTTGGTAGATTTGGATCAACTGGAGGATGAAAGGGAGCTGGATGATAAAGAGATCATGCGTAGAGGGACGATGCAAAAAATCTTATAGGAGGAAGACGAAGAGAGAAGTGAAGTGGAGACATCGATCGAGTTTGAAACGTGTGAAAGAGGGAGATGCCAATATCAGATTTTTCCACGCCATGGCAAATGGTAGAAGAAGGCGAAACTTGATACACTCGATTGAGGTTGGTGGAGTGTATGTGCACGGGGAGGTCAAGGTTGCTTGGGCTGTCATGAACTATTTCAAGACGATGAGCAGAAGATCTCCCCCCACATAGTGGCTCTAGGTGGCTGGGCCTGGGGGTGAATCACATCTCAGAGGAGGACATAAAGGCTCTGACAAGACTGTTTCATGTGTTGGAGGTGCGGGAGATCTTGTTCTGGTCCCGGATGGTTGCCCTGGTCTGAATGGGTTCTCAATTGCCTTTTACAGAGAATGTTGGGATCTCGTTAAGGAGGATGTGATGGAGGTTGTTGGGGAATTTATGGAGAGGAATCTGGGTTTTGAGAGGTTCAATCGTTCATTCCTTTCCTTGTTCCCCAAGAAGGATGTTGCGACCGGAATTGAGGATTACCGTCCGATCGCATTATCGAATGCCTTCTATCTAGTTGTAGCTAAGGCCCTAATAAACAGGCTGAGGGGATCCTAAACAGGTTCATCTCCCTAAATCAAAGTGCCCTCCTTGGGAAGCAGTTGTTGGATAGCGTAGTTCTTGCCTCAGAAATGGTGGCATACTGGCGTAGGCGTAAAACCAAGGGGATGCTATGGAAGGCAGATTTTTCTAAGGCTTACGATTACGTGGACTAACGCTTCATTTGGGCATCACTGCATAGGCTTTGTTCCTCGATCAGTGGATCACTTGGATGAAGAGATGCATCATGACGTCGTCTAGCACGGTTCTGGTAAATGGTTAGCCAAGAAGGGGCTTCTTTCAGCCGCAGCATGGAGTCTGCCATGGATGCGTGCTGGCAACTCAGTTATTCGTTTTGGTCTCAGATGCTCTTTCAGTCATGGTTGAACGTGCGATATTGGGTGGCTTCCTTATGGGTTACACGAATGGGGAGTTCTCTATATCCATCCTGCAATATGCAGATGACACGACCTTGTTTATTAAGGGTGACCCTTAGTGATGTCATGGCATGTCTACAGTGATTGATCTTTTCAGTTTGGTGTCGGGTCTTAAAATTAATAGGGCCAAGTCTGAGTTTTTTTTCTTTCGGTCTGTTTGATGATGAGGCAGAGAGTTGCACTGGTTGGTTTCGTTCACCGCAGGGACAACTACCTTTAAGATACCTTGGCGTTCCTTTGGAAGCATGAAGGATGAGGGAAACCGATTGGAGACCTATAATTGAGAAGATGTAACAATGACTGGCAGATTGGAAGGCATCGTGCCTCTCTAGGGGTGGGATATTTGTTCTTCTTAAGTCAGTTTTATCTGCGATACCGATCTTCTTCCTCTCAGCCAATATTCTCTCGGTTGAGGTGCAGAAGAGATTGGAGGGTATCATGCGAAGATTCTTTTGGTCGGCTTCAGGTAGCGCGAGGGGGGTGCACTTGGTGGATTGGGGCACTATCATCAGTGCAAAGGAGGATGGGGTCTTGGGGTGCGAAGTTTAGAAGAGATGAACAAAGCTTTGATTTGTAAGCGGATCACCTACGTTTGGGGTGAGTGTGGCAGCTTGGTTTGCACTCTCCTGCACAAGGTCTATGAGGTGGGGGCCTCGCTTCCTATTTTCGAGGATATGACCCCAGCTCCGTCATTTTTCTGGCATCGCATATGCATGGTGGTTCAAAAGGTCCGTCCTCACCTGCATCCGGTGGTGGGGGATCGCAGGGGTTTCAGATTTTGGGTGGATGATTGGTTTGAGGGTGGCTTTCTGGGTCAGTGGTTTCCACGGTTGGTGGGCTTTCTTCTGATCCAAATGCTTCGGTGGTGGAGGTCTAGGATATGCAATAGTTTTTTCCTATGTTTAGATCTAAATTGTCGGATCAGAGGCTTGAGGAAGTGGTTGATGATGTTGAGAGAACTCGAGGGCGTAGAAAGGCCAGGTGAGGGCAGAGACTGCTGATGCTGGTGGGATGGATCGTTCTCGATGGGAAAAGCGTACAAAACCCTAAAGGGCCCCTAAAGTTATAACCTGGATGGGTGTGTCGTGGACTGTAGAAGAATTTGGAATTGGAAGATTCTGACTTGAGTGAAGATCTTCCTGTGGTTGTGCAAAAGGGGTAGATTGCTTAACAGGGAGTGGCTTGCACGTCTTTTCCCGAACACTAGTCTGCTTTGCTCTTGTTGTCATGAGGAGATGGAGGATGCTGATCATTTGTTCTTCAAATGCAAGAACTCGAACGATGAATGGACACTTTTCGGGGAGTAGTTTGTTCGTTGCGATGGTATGTCAGGCTTCTGGATCTCAATTGAGGAGCGTTGGGGATGTACGAAAGAAGCGAGGATTAGGTGCATAGCGTTGTTATGGGCTTTATGGTTGGCAAAGAATGTGGTTGTGTTTCACTATGGCAAAATGTACGAGGAGATGTGGTGGCTCATTCTCAAGCGCTTGTAAAAAGTTGGATATTGTAACCGTTATGTTTCTTTTTGTTTTTTTCTAGATTTATAATATTTTTTAAGGTGATAATGATTAAGTTTTTTGGGCACATACCTAAAGTGGAGGCCCTTTTTCCTTTAAAAAAAGTATTAGTAATATAACGATACATAATTATTAGAGTGTGCATTAAATGTAGAGTTGAGTAATTGGATCCTTCATGGTCCAATTAATACATCCATAGGTTTAGTCCAACATTCACTGTGAGTAGGACTTGGTCTTACTAGTGAGTATATATAAAGGGCCTCACACCATCTTTAAAAGAAGAGAGAGCAATAAAGAATACCCTGCCTTGAGAGGCCTTCTCCCGTGGATTTATCCCGCGCCTTAAGGAGCAGGGTTCCACGTAAAATCTCGATGTCATTTTTTACACGGCATTAGGGCAGGGTCAATTCTCGAGGATTTATTTATCTTCATGATTTGTTCATGATTCGATTAATAGAGTAGATTCGATTCTAGGTTCGTGAAGATTATTCTGATTATATTCCAAATCTTACAATTGTGTGGATTGGTCTTTCCTTTGGTCTGTTTTGGCAAAATAGGGCTTCCCTGAAATTTGGATTATCTGGATGAAGAACTGCGCGATAACGTCCTCATACTCGATTCTCCGTTCAATGACCGACTTGAGGGGTTTTTTTCTAACCCCAGAGGAGAGTTCGACATGGCTGCCTCCTAGTCCCTTTGATTTTTGTGATTGTTGTTGGCGTCCTCACTATTGCAACCATCGAGGATATTCTTCGGGGAGGATGGTCAGTGGTTACTTCAGGGAGGATCTCTATTTCCTTGATCCAGTTGTTGACGATACCATTTTTTTCTTTGAGTGTGGATGCGAGAAATTCAAGGCGTTGAGCAGTATTCTGGACATCTTTTGGGAGCATTCCACACTGTAGTAAATAGAGACAAGTCAACCTTTTTGCCTTTTGTCTTCTTCGAAGTCAAGATTAAGGAGTGTGATGGGATCATTGATACTTCGAGGGGTGTCCTCTTGACTAGCTACCTTGGGTTGCCACTGACGTGCAGGCGTTTGAGGCAGTTGGATTGGATGCCAGTCATTGAGAAGCTAGAGCGGAACTTGGCAGGGTGTAAGGCCTCCTGCCTCTCTTGAGGGTGGGGGGGGGGGAGCTTGTGCTTTTGAAGGTAGTGTTGGCAGCAATATCGATCTTTTACATCTCCTCGATGGTTCTTTCAGTGGGAATTCACAACCGTTCAGATGCGAGTATGTGTTGATCCTTTTGGAATACATTTAATTGGCAGGTGAGAGGTATTCACTTGGTGAACTGTGAGTTGTAACTTCAGCTAAGGAGGAGGGGTATCAGGGGTCCTAAAATTGAAAAAGATTATTAGAGCAGGTTCAATTCTCGGGGAGTTATTTTTCATCATTTGTTCGAGATTTGATTTCGATGTTTTAATCTTGAAGAATATTATGTTAATGATTGTTCAAGTTCCGCGGTTTTTTTACATGGGCTTTGTGAAGCCCTGATTTCTGGAGTCTTGTTATGTTATGTTTGCTGCCATCCTTCAGCTGGCATCTCGAGGCAATGGTTTCATGGGGTTTGAAACCCTGAGTTTTGCACGACCGTGATCCTCTACATATTCTGAAGTAGGGTTCCTAATGATGGAACCCTAAAGATAAACCAAGCAGGACAACACTCTAGTTGAAGATATAGGCATCACATCCAGGCGGAGCCCCCGCTGCAGGTGACGACAGCCCTAGCTGCACCGTGCGACGCTCCAAACCTTCCAAGCGGCGCTCCGCTCCTCGCAGTCCAGGCGAAGCCGCTTATCATCTCTTCTCCATCTCCCATGCCGCATCTTGCACCCAAGCGGCATCTCTCCTCCATCTCTAAAGATCAGTGGCGGCGGGTGGTGCCGATCTCCATGGGCGGCGCAACCCATCACACATGCAGCGAAGGCCGCACCTCTGTCCAGGCGGTGCCTTCTCCTAGCAGTGCCCTCCTTCCAGGTGCAACCCTCCTCTCCAGATCGTCGCATGCACTTCTAGGCCGCGGACTCCGCTCATTGGTGGTGATGAGTCCCATCCCAAGCGGTACCCATCGATGGCGACTAGACCCCCCTTCCTCTCTTCATACTCCAACAGTAGCGATCCTCCCTCATCTTGCAGGCAATGATAGCAAGAAGAGGTCCCCCATCGGGGCGGTAGTCTCACGAGAGAAGGGATTTCCAAGTGGGAACCCTAAATAAAGAAATAGCCCACTTGGGCTCATGGTTTGAAATAATGTATAAAAAGGGGGATGACCCGACTCTGTCATGTTTTAAAAAAGAGAGAGGCCCAATTCCAAGTTGCTGCAAATAAAAAAAGAGGTCATGCTTATTTTTAGGTCTATAGTTGGGCTGTATGAAAAAAATAGAAGAAAAAAAGAGAGGCGCGTACAAAAGAAAAGCCGTACGAAAAAAATGCAAAAAAAGAGAAGACGAAAAAACTATGAATGACTTATTTGAGAAAAAAGAGAAGGCTATAAAAGAAGATGAATGAAATAGCTGGAAAAAAAATTTGATTGAGAAGAAAAGCCAAGAAAAATTGTGACGATTTATGTGATGTTTTTTTTATTTTCCTTATCTTCATGTTTTCTCCCAACTTTGTCGATGCCATTGTTTTCCGACAAGTATGGGCGAAAGGAGAGCATTGTGTAAAGTTCTGTGACTATGATGATTCCAGTTCAGATTCAGATTCTCCAAACAGAGGCGGGCCAGATTTTCTAGACTCTACAGTTAAGTTTCAGACTCTGCGGGTTGGTTCAGAGTCCAAGTTCGAGGCACTCCATATTTGAGTGGCATGTTTTCTCTGTATTCTCCAGAGAGAGACTCCTTTTAAGAGTCACATGTGTATGATCTTTTCTATGTGGTCCTCATCTTTTGTTTTTTGATCTCATAGTTTTTATGTGTCCCATAAGGATTCCAAAGTAGAAATCCCATTCCCTATGCCGTGTAGACTAGGATTTTCATGTGGTTTCATAGGGACTTCTGAGTAGAAATCACATTCTCTGAACCAGTATGGGAGAGACCCAATTCTCCAACGAGGAGACTTTTTCAGAATCCATTCTCTAGCGACCGTGGACTTCGACGAGAATGTCCCCACAACTTTTCAGTTCGACCATTTCATAAATGGAGTAGTTGTCCACATGTTGTGAGGGGCCAAAGTTCTTCAAGTGGAGACTCATTTCCAGTTGCAGTGACTCTGACAGATGTAGTACAGAGCACATGTTCTCCGACGAGGAGATTCAGTTTTACTCACACCCTACTTGTTCCTCCTCAGCTGCACGGTATGTATCACGTCCTGGACCTCGAAACATGGGAAAAATTGCGAAAGCATCCCAAAACTATGAAAAATAGCTAATCGAGTCCAGGAGCGAGACAAAATCTCAATAATCTATAAATAACTTTTAGAATGCCATACATAATGAAAGCATACAGGAAATTAACCAATAAATAAAAGACTCATAATGTCTGAACTACATAATAAAATTAATCAAGTCTAACCGTACAATAATTTAAAAACTAAAATAAAGCAATGACTCCTCAATTCAGCTGAGCAACCCAACCTCTTCCTCCGCTAAGCTGCAAGGTTGTAATTCAATATCTTCTAACACCCATATCCCCAAACATAGTGCCACATCTAAAACTCACGAAGTATGGGTGTGGTTTATAAGTGGTGGGGATGACTACTTGAAAACTCGGGCTTAAGCATTTTGGGTGGTTGTCAATGGGTCCATCTGGGCCCATACCCAACAAGTTGTTTGGGTCAGTTTTCCTCGATAACGGACAAGGGATCTAAGCCCGAGACGTTACAAATGGTATCAGAGCGGGTTTCCCTCTGATAGTGGAAAGGGCTACCCGAGAGGTGGAGCCACCCCTACAAAGAGATAGGAGGAAATGGCTACCCGGAGTATGCATCCGCCACTATCACTGGGAATAAGTGACGGGCCATGTCACAACGAGGACGTTGCGAATATAAGTGGGGAGGTTGTAACACCCATACCCCAAAACATAGTGTCACATCTAAAACCCACGAAGTATGGGTGTGGTTTATAAGTGGTGGGGATTACTACTTGAAAACTTGAGCTAAAGCATATGGATCGTTATCAATGGGTCCATCTAGGCTCATACCCAACAAGTTGTCAAGGCCAGTTTTCGTCGATAACGGACCGGGGATCTAAGCCTCGGACGTTACAGTATGAGAAGCAACATCCTCAACAGCAACCGACATTTGTGCATGTTGAGTTGATATTATCTGTAGTGTCTTGTATTGTGAGTTTGAGATTTCTTTCTGTTTGTCCAAGTTGAGCATTGCATCTAACTTTTGAGGGGGAGTGTTGGAGTATATGCGTCAAATGTAAGATGGGTAAATGGATCCTTCCAAGATCCATTTACCACATCAAAGTTTAGTCTCACATTTACCAATGGTGGGACTTCGAGGGTCTGTGGAGGCAATATTAGAAGCCTCAACCCTCCTGTATCAGATGAGAAAGTCAGTAGACACATCAACCCTTTAAAACGTTCTCCTGTGGTTTCATCCTGCTCCTTAGGGAGTAGAGTTTCATGTTAATTCCTCTGATACGCTTCCACATTCTTATTTTCTAACATTCTCCTTAGCAAGTGGATGACTTCCATAGTTGAGCGACCTTACATGAATCCGAATCGGTTTTCTTTTACTTTAGAAACTTGCTTCAACCTTCTTTCGATCACACGTTCTCAAATTTTCATAGTGTGGCTTATGAGCTTGAACTTGATACCTCTGTAATTTAAACAATTTTGAATGTCTCCTTTGTTCATATAAAGAGGCACCACGATGCTTCTCCTCTAATCTTCATGCATTTTCTTGCTTTCTCCAAATAACTTGAATAAATTTGTAAGCCAAGTCAAACCGCGATCACCTAAAACTCTCTTTACTTTATAGGTATGTCATCCGGTCCTACACCTTTCCCAGGTCTCATAAACTTCAAGGCATCCTCTTCTTCCTTCCTTTGTATTCGTCTATTTCTGGCACGATTCAAGTAACTTTCATTATTAGCTAGATCTCCTAAAGCGATCTCTTTATTTATCTCTCTATTTATCTCCCCAATGAAAAGCTTATGAAAGTAATGTTTACATCGTTGCGAGTAACAAACACGTAACCTTCCTCATACTTAATGCATCTCAATTGAGAAAGATATTTGATCTTTCTTTTTATTGCTTTAGCCAACCTGAATATATCCTCCTGATCCTCCTTAGAGTCGAGATTTTTGTACAAAACTTCATACTTTTGACTTAGCTTCGCTTACATCTTTATTTGCTTCCTTCTTCGCTATTTTACAGTTTGACAGTTTCATAGCTTTAAAGCATGCTCTTTTAATTTTGATCTTATCATGCATCCATCCACTTCACCATCAAGCCTCCTTTAATTGGCATGAAGCTCCTCCCTTTGACTCGCCTAGCATTTCTTTGGCTACTTTTCAGATACAAAATGCTACCGCCTCCCACACATCGTTTGCGCTTCCGTTACAATCCCTAGGTAAGTCTTCTAAAACCTTTTCCTTGGAGCTTGATTGCTTCAATTGAAGATTCCATCATCTTATTATAGTGATCTTGGAAACCCTCCTTTTCTTTTCTAGTTCTTTTATTTGCACATCCACGACTAACAAGCGATGTTGTGTGGTCAAACTCTCTCTTGAGATTATTTTGTAGTATTTGCAATACAACCAATCTCTTCTCCCCAAAACAAAGTGATCTATCTGTGTTCTAGTCGGGCCACTCTTATAAGTAATTAAATGCTCTTCCATCTTCTTGAAGAGAGTGTTTACTATGAAAAGATCATAAGCCGTTACAAAATCTAGAATGACTTTTCCTTTTTCATTTCTATCTCTAAAGCCATGTTTTCCATGAACACTAGCATACCCTAAGGCATCCTTTCCCACATGCCATTAAGATCTCCTCTTAGGCCCATCATCTCCCTTTGTAGGATTCCTTGCATAATCTTATCCAAATACTCCCAAAAAGCTTGTCTAATCCTTTCATTTAAACCAATTTGCGGTGCATAAACTGAGTTGTTATTCAAATTTTCTTCTTCGAGCATCACTTTTAGCAAAATAATCCGATTCTCGAATCTTTGCACCTCAACCAGACAATTCTTCAAATCCTTATGAACAACCACTCCAACACAATTTCGGTCCTTATCTTTACTTGAATACCTAAGTTTAAAGCATATCTTCTCAATCTCTCTTGATTTCTCTCCAACCCATTTTGTCTCTTGGAAACACATTATCTGAATCTTACTTCTTTTCATTGTATCTACCATCTCCATCGATTTGCCAGTCAAAGTATCAATATTCCAACTACCTATCCATGACTTCCTTTGCAACCTCTTTTAGACTAACTTCTTTATCGTATGCGTCCATCATGTGAGAACCCTTGCAAATTTTGGATTGCATCCACGTGGCAATGCAGCGGAACTAGCTTATCTACTCACATGCATTCCTCATGCGAGAACCCTTGTAAATTTGAAACTACATCTGGACAACGATGCATCCATCCTAGCCGACTTCTCATTGCATCCGGACGATGCAACACGTCACTAGTAGGGAATGCCCCAACGAAATATAAATGTTTGCTTAAATCCATGTTGAAAAGATCCGAACTGTTTTGAGACAAATTTCTGAATAGTATTCTTATAAAGAACACTATTCGGTGTTCTTATAATAAAGAACACTATTCAGGATTTTGTCTCTCTCGTGCTGACGATCGGCTACCTAATGCGCAACCTTCCTCAATTAACATGGACTTGAGACCAGCCGTGGTGGAGTTCTGTTGAGAATCCATTGCCGTGCAATTTTATTTTCTAACAGTTGACCCCTTCGGAGGAGGAAGATGGCATTCGAAATCTTTTATCTCGCCAAGGGAAGAGGTGTATCACTTTAATAATGGCTGCACTGTAGATTCCCATGGAGGTCACTGTGGAGAAATTTATTGTCCTGAACCCCAAGAAGAATATCCTCATCTATGGAGAAGTACGAGTTTACATTACAGAATGGGGTGCAAGTGCCTTCCAATATGTCGGGTCTTTGGGATCATTGCATGGGCAGTTGCTAATGATTTATCTGCACTCATTCCTAGATACGACTGCTTTAAGAAGCTGATCAGGTGTCAGATGGAGGTGTTCCAAGGAAAGTGTATTCCACTCTCTATCGTCGATGCAGAACCAACATTCAGACCTCTGTAAGAAAATTGTTCATGCTTTGGGCATATGCAAGGATTCCCATTCTACATAATAAATAATAAGGCAGGACAACAAGTGGTTCTACATCAATAAGGATTCAGCAGCAATGAACTAAGGTACTGCTTACTTGTTTGGGAATTCTGCTGTGTTTCTATTTTTCATCCATCCTCATAAATATTGTCATTTTATCCTCACTTTTTATTATTAGTTCCATCAACTTCTGCAGCATTTCCTCAATTTTTAATCACTTTCGACATTTAAAACGTGGTATTCTGCTCCTAGGTGTCAGTTATTAAGTGTAACCATTCAATTGGGCTGGTGTTTAGTTGTGCTAATTTAAGAACATGCTGTAGATCAAAAGGTTCCTTTCCTGTAACTGTCTACCCTGCCAAACAATTAAATAGACAATCACTCAATTAGAAAGCAAATCTGATGACCATTCGTTGGGAGAGTTTTTCCTTAAATCCATTCCTCCATTAAACTGAAAATACTTCATGCATCATTACCTTTATTATCCGATGCTTCATGGCTGCTAATCTCGCTATCTAGAAGCTATATAAATTATAAATCTCTGCATCCTCTTGAAAAATCCAGTCGATCTGTCTGGAAATTTGCAGACTGATGCACATCAGCATATGCAGGAGTGGTCACGCATGCATTATTTTGAATGTTCATTGCATTCAGAATTATCACCGTGCATCTCCGAAACCTTCTCTTTTCGACTGGTGTGATTTTTAATGTGCTGCATTTTAGCATACTTGACCTTATCAGATTGGATAGATCCCATCTTTCTTGGCATGTTCTCTCTTTGTTGTGTGATTTATATATCCCCGTAACTTGATCTTTTCATATGAATACAGAATCTGATTCCGGAAATCTCTGGACATTTGGCTCCCACAGTGGCTGCAGGTTAGAGTGAGAGCATGTGGGGATCTGGAAATCTCTGGACAACTTTCATGCCTATCCGACATGTATTCGACATCATTGCACCTTGTCTAAGGTGACAGAGAATTGTCCATAATCATTTCAACCATATAAATTGAGAAGAACAATTTGCGCATATGACAGTTCTTTTGGTCTCCTGTCTTTTGGTGGCAGTGGTAATGAATGATGTTCCACAGGACACCAACCTGATCCGAAGCCGCAAAGAAGAATGGTATCATGGGATCTTTGCCTCATGGACTAACTGGAAGAAATTCATTAGATCGAAATCGACTCCGTACAACGACCTGCGAGAATAAGTTGTTTGTTGGGACAACGTGATTGTCGAAACGATCGTGTGCTGTGGTATCGAAAGGTGTGTGTCAGCATAGTGACTGTAAATACTTGGATCCAGTTCGTTGGACATTAGACACAATGTTCGAGAGGATCGTCTGCTGTAATACAGCGGGTGCTGTATTACAGGGGACCATCCGATGGGGATCAAACGGCTCTCTTAGGGGACCGACTATCCCCAGTCCCTTATGATGGTCATCTGATCCCCATCGGACGGTCCCTGTATTACAGCAGGGCAATCCGCTCCCCTGTTCAACCAGCTGGCCATTTAAACAGTTCCTGACTACTCTGTAGGTGCAGGAAACATCCGCAGCTCGATCGCGGACTAATGTAGCAATTGCAGTTGGTTATATGGATGAACCTCACTCATCTTCTATCCCACTTATTCTTTATCTCTTATCCGAACAAGCAGAGGCTAGTCACGTGCTAACACGCGAAGATACGGGAAGATGCGGTGTGGCAAAGCAAAGCATATATCATAGAACCTTGTCATGGGTGCAAAGCTTCCTCGTTCCAATGCCAGCACAGCGGAATACGACGATATCGCGCTAATACCGTCTCCTTTGTTGGGACATGAAGTGAGAAGAAAGGAATATATCTATCAGAGATTGGAATGGTTTGTGAGAATATGCTATGTTGCTTTTGATCTACATACGTGCGAGCATACGTGCGCGTGTTTCTCGTTTTATTACGGGCGGCGCTTGGGTGGATGTGGCAGGCAGGGACGAAGCTAGAAAATTCACCTTGGGGGGGCTAAACTATTTAAGTGGGGTAAATTATTTAGATATTATTTATCTAGTTATCTTGTCATTTTAGTTCCTTATATTTAGGGAAGGGTTTTTCTTTATTGTGACGTGACTTACCAAAGAGGTGTTGTAACTATTTTTTTTCAAATTTATTTCTTAAAATCCAACCTTATATATAGAATCTTCGATTAATGTTATACATATCCTCCAAATTTCTCAAATCCAAGATAATTTGCTATTTTATATCAATGGTAAAAAGTCTACTTCTCTTTTAAATAGGATTTAAGTTGCTTAAATATTGATTGAACTTTAATCCACTAAGATAAAATAGGAAATAACATCAGATTTGAGCGAAATTTGGAGGCTATGTAGAACATCAACAGAAGTTTAAATTTATGAGATTGGATGTGTGGAAACAAATTCAATTTATAAGACGAGCTTTCAATAATTCCGTATTTGATTGAAACTAATATTTTGAAGGTATTTTTTTACAAAAATCCATATAAACTTATAATCAGACATAAATATTATCTATAAACATCATATTGACAAAAAGATCCCTACAAAACTCCTCATATCACTGAAATACACATTTATTAATGCGATATTAAGTAATACCACTAGATTTAATACCACTAGTACGGGAGATGTATGTCATGGAGCATTTATCTATTTAGATAACTAGACTCCTTCGAGTTTTGCATTCTTTATTAAGTAAAAAATACATGGATTCATGCTAACCAAAAGTATATATATGTTTCACTTAGTTTCTTGACATGGTTTCAATATACAACATAAAAAGCATCTTAATAGGCCTTCTGGAGGGTCATAGACCCATAATACATCCATTTTTTAACTAACATGAAAGATGCTGCATAATGAAACCAAAGTGGATGCGGGCTCGGCTCGAACCTGAGCCTGACCCTACGGGCCTCGGGCTGAGCACGAGCCCTTGATTTGCCCAAAAACTTGGGCCTCGACCCTGCCAAGGCCCGAATAAAATTAGCGGGTTCGGGCCGGGTCGAGCCCAATGTTCCACCTTACATGTGTACATATATCTGCATACTATTTTATAATCGATGTAAATAAAAATACGATTTCAAACATGCAGATACAAATATGTATCTGGAGGGGCGATCCTATGAGATGGGATTTTGGTGAGATGATGAGATGGGGTATTCTGGACCACTAGTTCCAACCAGGAGAGAGAAAGGCAGGAGAGAGAATACAACAACTTGTGGTCCAGAATGTCCCATCTCACCATCTCACAAAATCTCATCTCATAGGATCACTCCTCTATGTATCTGTATCCATATATGTATACACTAAAAAATATTTAACCATATCCGTTTTAAGATCCTAAAAAATGAAAGAGCTATCCAAATCCATATCCATATATGCTGATAAAATAACAAGAAAAATCATTATCTATAACATATATGCTAAAATAAAAACTATATATCAGTGGGTTTTATAAACGGGTACGATGATGGACATATACGGATGCATCAATATCCGGTTATGCATATCATGTAATGTGAACAGTTAATTATTGTAATTAGATCATATATATTGATTTTTTTGTTGAAATATGGGGGGCTATTATACATAATATGTAAATTTTAATTATTAAATAATGCATTTAGATCCAATATAATATTATATATTAAACATATATAGGAGTTTTGGTTGAGAGACGGGGCTAAGCCCCCACCTTCCCCCCCCCGCTCTCCGTCACTGGTGGCAGGGCTGGATGCTAAACATGCCAGTTTGCCATGGCAGCTTCCTCTTGTGATTCAGTGGGGGTTTATTTTGTGGGGAAGTTTACACTCATACCCCCTTTAGAAAGTTAAATTGCAAATACATCCTCCTCGCTTCTGTTATCTAACCTCGTCAAATTCATGGTACGCTCTTTCTTTCGCTTCAGAGGTCCAACCACATAGATTGAATCGACGATTACTGTTCTACATACCTATTAGATTTCGCTCAACTCCTATCTCTACAACTATTTTATCTGAACGGTCAAATGCCCCGTCCTTTTTTAAATAGATGTTTAAGTTCCTTAAACGTTAACTCTTCTGTTCACTTCACTGTCGAGATGAAATAGAGGGAAACATCGAGAGTAGTGATACATGCAATTAGATTTTTGAAATCGATTTCGTACTCTGCGGCAGAAAAAGCTACAACAGAGGATTTGCTCCCGTTCCTCCTAGCAGCTTTCTTCCCGTTCTCCCAGCAGGTTTATTCCCTAGTATGCAATAAGAACAATGAGGCGCGATTTCACCAAGAGAAGTTACAATGAGGGGTTATGTGCAAAATGTCCAAGGACAGAGAGCACTTATCCCCTCCTCCCAAAGAGGTGCCATCACATGTTGACACCTTCCATTCCATTTACTTCACATCCTTTTGAAGCACAAAGGTTGTGCGCCACAGCTTTATGTGAGTGATCTTTACCTGTGGGCAACTACTGCTATGCTCCTCTTTCACTTCCATCTCACTTCTCCTTTCTTTCTCTCCCTCACCCCCCTCTGAGCTGGCACATGCTTGACAAGAATGCTCGGTTAGGGTATGGGATTTCAAAAATGCCTGGTCAGGGCATCGATCGACGACCGGTTCGCCGATCCCATTGACACCAATTGAATTTTACATATATAAAAATAATATATAATATTATTCTGGAATATTATTTTTTCGTACGGAAACGTCGATTCAGCGAACGATTTGTCGATCGGCGAACCGTTCATCGATCGGTACCCTGACCGGGAATTTTTGAAATCCCATGCCCTAACTGGGCATTCTTGTCAAGCCATGCCCTAACCGGGAATAGCTCCCCCCTTTCTCTCTCTCTCTCTCTTATAGGATTTTTACTCCCACGGAACTTTAGAAACATGCTAAATTTCCTCTATGACCTTTTGCAAAACGTAATTTCTCAATCGACCATGTAAATTACCTCAAGAACCCTCACGAGCTTCAAATAAAATTAACTGCAGGGTTCATGCGGTAAGAATTTACAAGTTTTACGGGATCGATGGTGAATTATATTGTTATAAAGTTTACAGGGTTCGCAGGATAAATATCCTTTTTTTATTTCCTGTACATTTTGAAAATTTTCCTGTTTTTTTGTTAGTTAAATATACTTTCAATTTCCTTCACTTTATGTTTGAAGCAGTAACATGGATATTATTTCCATCACTTTTTCTAACCGACACACCTTTTTTTAATAAATTACTTCACTTTTTTTAATGAATTTATCAACTGAAAATAATTTTCATTTCAGTTTTTTTCATTTGACATATAGAATAAATAAATTCTTGACCCATCCAGATTATAGGCTTAGGCCTATAAGCTTCCCAGAGCTATGCTTTTGACATAGCTGAAAATATACATAGAGGAGAATTGCACAAAAATCTCTGACCTATACACACGATTTCAATGTTGTGCGTCCGGACTTTAAAAAGGTAACATTGTGATACCCAATCTTTAAATTTTGTCTCTATGCGATACTTGATTATTGAAATTTAGTTGATCATTTTATCTTCCTAACCTTAAATCACAACATCTCAAATCACATTGAGACAAATTAAAGATCGGGTACCGCATTGTTATCTTTAAAGTTTAGGTACGACATTGAAATCAGATGCATAATTTGAGGACTTTTATGTAATTTACACAAATATATAAAATAATATTTTTTCCATCAAGACCCCCAGGCTCCTGTCCAATTACAACCCTTGTATAATTCGAGGGGTTTTATGTAATTTACTCAAATAATAAAATAAGAGTTTTTGCATCATGATCCCTGAACTCGTGTCCAATTACAACCCTATAAATTTTACGATGCACCGTGACCCTATTCTGATTAACACATATACCCTTCCTCAAGAGTTGTGATGTAAGAGATGATAATATTACACGGGTCATGGTGCAATTACAAGAATCAACTTAATTGCAAAAATTATAGGAGCTGTCACGTAATTGGACATGATTTACGGTGTCATAGTGTAAAAGTTCCAAAAACATAGTGCTAAAAAAATAGGTATTACCCACTTTCTTTGGAAGGTCAGGGTGTGGGAACACGATAAAGTAGTTTGTTTTTTTTATAACCTGCGATTCCTCGGAAGTTGTCCCTAATATTTTCCAACCATTTTTATTTATATCTTCCTGCAAAGATTCATACGTGCACTTTTAGTATTGAGAAAATTACAAAAAAGAACGATTTTAATGTCCTACATAATCTTTGAAAAGTAACAATGGGATACTTTTTTAAGTAGTCAAGGGGAGGGTGGGGTTGGAACATTGTTCATTGAAGTAGGAGTCTATTGCTGCTACCATTAGACCATTTAAGTGGGTTCAATAATGTGATACTTGATCTTTAAGATTTATCTTAATGTGGTCCATGACCATTGAGATTTAGTTGATCGTTTTGTCTTTATAATCTCACAACAACTCAAAACCACATTCATATAAATATTAAATATTGGGTACCACATTGTTACCTTTTAAAGTTCAGGTACGATATTGAAATCGAGCAAATTCAAGGACTTTTGTATAATTCACTCTTTAGTATTTTTGAAATCCAAATTAGGAATTTACATTTTCATTATAATGATCTTAGAAGCTTGGGAAAACCACTCATCATTAGAATAGCTCGTTGCGTCCGTAGAGGACAAAGAGTATGATGCATGTAACTTCATTGTTCATCACCTCTCAACAGCTTATTTGTCTCGAAGTTTATAGCCATTTGCTCTCTCTCTCTCTCATCTTGAGACAGATCATGGCTGATGAAAGTAATGAATACAAAAGTTTCCTACTCAACTACATATTACTTTCTTTCATGACTATATTCGTCTCCTAGAGAAGGGGCCGACTATGCCATTTTCTAAGAGGGATCACATGCTAAAATTATTTATATATCGAGCGAATACTGTCATGAGAGCTGTGTAATTACAATGTTGTAAGCGATAAAATATGTGATAAAAAAGTATTGTACATGTAACTTATATATATATATATATATATATAGAGAGAGAGAGAGAGAGAGAGATAAGGGAGGCTGCTGCATGTAGCAGCTAACCTGCTACTGCATGTAGCATTCTCCCCTAAATTTTTTATTTTTTGAAAAAATGGCACTATGTCTATTCATCTATATATCCGTCTTATATGTCATTCGAATTTCGTAAGAAATAAAGACTCATGTTCCGTTTTATATGTCATTAGAATTTCGTAAGAAATAAAGACTCACGTGCCCTCCATCTAAAATATATAATTTTAACGATCTCAGATTTGTTGTAATCGACCTGTTCTGGATGGAGGGCATGGGAGTCTCAGTTTGTGACGAAATTCGAATTACATATAGGAGGGATATGTGTGTGGTGTGAATATACATGATGGAATTTCCCAAAACAAAAAATGAGGGAGAATGCTACATGCAACAACCATGTTGGATGCTAATGCAACAACCTCCCTTTCCTCCTCCTCCTATATATATATATATATAGAGAGAGAGAGGAGGGGGGGGTTGATCCTGTGAGAGCAAAAAAATCGTGAGAGCATGAGAGCAGTGATTCTAGACCACTAGATTCAACCAGGAGAAGACCATGAGAGAGAGAATATAGAATCAAGTGACCACTCATATATATATATATATATATATATAATATATATATATGAGAAGAGAGAGAGAGAGAGAGAGAGAGGGGAAAGGGAGCCTACTTTATGAAGTAGGCAACCTTACACACTTCACATTCAATTTTTGCATTTTTTTTGAAAAATATCATGTGGATTTCATAACTATATCCCTCTTATATGTCATTCAAATTTTGTTAGAAACAGAGACTCTACGGCCCTCCATCCATAATAGGTAAAATACAACAAATTTGTGATCGTTAAAAAATGACTGTCTGGATGGAGGCCATAGGAGTTCTGTTTCTGACGAAATTTGAATGACATATTACAGGGATATAATTATGAAAATCTATGATTATGAAAATCTATGATGGTATTTTTCAAAAAAAATAAAAAAAATTACAAAAATAAAATGTGAAGTAGGTAAGTTACCTACTTCACAAAGTAGGCTCTATTTCCTTATATATATATATATATCGAGACTGATCCTATTAAAGCCAAAACCTGTGAGAACACTAGAGCATGATTTTTAGACCACATGATCCAACCAGGAGAGAGAAGACAGAATCTAAGGGTCCAGAATGCAAGCTCTCATGCTCCCACATTTTGTTGCTCTAATAAGATCACTCCTCTCTCTCTCCACACACACACACACGCACGCACACGCACGCACACACACACACACATTTATATATAGAGAGAGAGAAAGAGAGAGAAAGAGGGTTGATCATGTGAGAGCCAAAAATTGTGAGAGCATGAGAGCAATGAATCTGGACCACTAAATTCTGGCTCTTCTCTCTCCTCCTGTAATCAATCAGGAGAGATTTGACAGAATATAGTGGTCTCGAATCATTGCTCTCTTGCTCTCACAGTTTTTGGCTCTCTCATGATCAACCCCCCTCTCTATATGTATATGAGAATAATGTGACTGCTCCATGGTGACAACCAATGAGCTACTTCCACCTCATTTTCCCTCATTTTTAATTTTTTGGAAAGCAAAAAATTATTTTCATCATATATTTCTCTAAGGGATTTAATCACTTGTGCTCTCCGAGATCGTGCAATTTTAGTTATGCCCCTATCTTTTTGGTAATATCAGTTGTGCCCTCAAATTTTTATCATATTTTCAGTTGCACCCCTCCGGTTAGTCGCCGTTCATTCCCAATGTAAACGGACGTTAACTTTGGGACATAATGGGAATTAAATTAAAAGTAATGTTGAAAAAAGTCATTTTCTCATCTTCCTCCTTCCCCATCCTCTTCCTCCTCTCCCATCTTCTTCCTATTCCTCCCTTCTCTTCCTCCTCCACCTTCCCAGAGCTCCTCCCTTCTAGCCTCCCCCTCCCCCTGCTCCCCGCCGCCCCAGGCCTCCCCCTGTGCCGCCCCCTGCTCCCCGCACCACCTTCGCCTTCTCCTCTACCGAAGAAGCTGCTGCCTAGCGTCGCCCCTGCCACCCCCGCGCCCCGCTGCTGCTGCTCCCCCCGCCCCTGCCGCCCGGCTCGCGCCCCCCTCCCGCTGCTGCTCCCCCCGCCCCTGCCTCCCCGTGCCCCCTCCCGCTGCTGCTCCCCCCGCCCCCGCCACCCCCACGCCCCGCTGCTGCTCCCCCCGCCCCTGCCCCTGTCGGCCCGCGTCCCCCCGCTGCTTCTCCCCCCGCCCCCGCCTCCCCGTGCCCCCTCCCGCTGCTGCTCCCCCCGCCCCCGCCTCGCCGCGCCACCCTCCCGCTGCTGCTCCCCCGCCCCCGCCCCCTCGCGCCACCCTCCCGCTGTTGTTCCCCCCGCCCCCACCACCCGCGCGCCCCTCCCGCTGCTGCTCCCCCCGCCCCTTCCCCCTCCGCCCTCGCCATCCCCGCGCCCCCTCCCGCTGCTCCTCCCCTGGCCCTGTTCTCGTCCGACAACATGTCATCCTCCGGCCCCTTCCGCCCTCCTCCTCCACCTGTTGCTGAAACTGGAGTTAGAGTTTTTTTGTTAAATTTTGATAAATTTTTGACTAATTGATTCATAAAAAGTCATTCAAAAATCAATAGAATTCATCGTTTGATCCGTAACGAGTGATATGTCCGTGGAAAATGTAAAAATTTTAGAGATTCGATGGATGCATGAAGGTGTTAGTAAGAGAGAGAAATTATGAAGAGAAGGAAGAAGAGCAAATGGAGGAGGAAGAAGATGAAGAAGATGTATGGACCATAATACACTTCTTAACCACACCATGGTTTGAATAAACCATGGTTATTTTAATTTTTTGACGGTCAATCTGACGGAAGGACACAACTGATGACGGAGCAAGAAGTGAGGGGCACAACTGATATTACCAAAAAGATAGGGGCATAACTGATATTGCGATATCTCGGAGGGGCACAAGTGATAAAATCCCTTTCTCTAATATGTCATTTTAATTTCGCAGAAATAGAGATCTCTATGCCATCCATCCAGAACAGGTAGATTGCAATAATTCTAAGACCGCCTAGATGAAGGGCATATGAGTATCTGTTTCTGACAAAATTGGAATGACATATTAAAGTGATATAGTGATGAAAATACATTTTTATTTTTTTAAAAAAATGAGGGAAAATAGGATAGAAGCAGCTCATTGACTGTCCCCA
>JAZKJV010011488.1:0-244313 GCA_037367405.1 Ottelia alismoides | reverse complement strand
TCTGTGAGAGAGTGGCATATATAGAGATAAATCTCAACTTTTATATTCTAAACTTTTTTTAAACAAATGTCTACCATCATTTTATATAGAAGGGATGTGATTATAAAATTTGAAAGAAAAACAAATTCAAATCAGAATAAAATCTTAATTGACTCTAACCGATTCTAATTGACTCTAACCGATTTTAATTGACTCTTAACTAATTTTATCTACCATCAACATTGAGATTACAATCTCAATCTATTTTAATAACATAACCAACTAATTAAAATAATTAATTAGGGACGAGAATCCCTAATTGAAAAATCCCCAAATATGCAATTTTCTTCAATTCGATTTGCCCCGTCAATTTGGGAATAATTGCATTAGAAGCACCAACAAGATGTTCCACTTAAAAGGTGGAGCAACCCAGGTGAGCAACATCAAGAAATCAGGACATATGCGGAGCACATATGTAGAGGATTGCATAATGGATTGATTGAGGAAATCGGTGTGGTCTTCTGGCCGAATGAGCATATGCAATCGCATTTCCTGAACACAGAAAAAAATATAATTGAAGCTCATATTTTTTTTGGAATTTGTACATTGCCCCTAGAGGTCGATTTTACGGTAGTCAAATTCAGACACAATTTTAACTCCAATTCGCACATACAATGAGAGAACAAGTGAACTTTTTATAGAAAAATCCAGTAATATCCACGTCATAGCAACCAAAACATAAAGAAAATTGGGGCTTGCGTCTTCTTTGGGTTGGGGAAAAAACAAAAGGACCCAAATGGAAATTGAGTGTACATATTTCCACGTTGGGTAACTAGAACATGGAAATATCCACAACATCAGAGCAACCAAAACTTTCAAACCCAACATGTATTAAGGTCAAAGTGTTATTAACAATCTCGTTGTTTTAATTTTTTATTTTCAATTTTTGAAGCTCGGGTCGATTGATCTCGTGCTCAAATGATCGCCAGGGCTTTTCACCAACTTATCCCTAATGAATCCTTAAGAGTTCGACTATTTTTATCTTTTTAATTTTATGGTTGTTTTACAGGCAAATCTTTTAACAAGTCCTTAGGAGGGCTATCCCTATAGGAGTGTGTGTACTGTCGGGAAAGTATACTGTACTTCTTCCACCTCCTTCGTAACATGTGATCTGCATACTTTGAGGTCCTTGATCTCATGCGTGGGGGGCTACTCGGCCAAAGAAATAGAAAGAGGAAGCTGATATGCTAAACCGCTACTTCCCTCACAAGCGAGGTACTCGAGACGCACACACCTGTGAGGGCATTGTCTAAGATCAGTACTTCAGACCAAGTCGGATGCTCCACACAAGGAGGGAACACCGTGCTCGACTAGGCCCTATTCGGTCACGTATGATAGAAGCACCAATACTTCGCCATCGCAGGTGATAATTAAGGTTGCCACATATCGGTTTTTGGACTCTAATCGTTAGGGGCCGCGCCTCGCTCAGTCTGGAAGGGTACTTGAAAATAATGAGGGATTTATAAGTCAAAAACAATGATTTCCAATACGATTTTTAATTAAGGTTAAAGTGTTATTAACAATCCCCTTGTTTTAATTTTTTATTTTCAATTTTTTGAGTATTTTTCAATGTAAAGTGCCTAACGATTTTTTTTTATTTTTTTATCCTAAGTGATGTAAAAACGTAGGGAGATAGCAGAAAAGTAACGCAAGTGGACATGAGGATGGAAGTCTCACACACATCAAATGATGCATGCAAAGTAAGAATACTCACAGTGCTTCCCAACACTCTCCATGCGGGATGCATGGCGGAATATATAAACATCTACACTATATGAGCTGTATGCAAAGCGAGAAAGCTACCTAAACAAGAATTGCTATTTATCGTGAAGCACTAATATGCTAACTATTGAAAAATAGATCTTAAGTGTCTGGTTTTGGAGACTCCTCGGTGCTCGCCACAACGGGTCCTGGAAGCGCTATATGGAGTATCTCACAGTGCGTGGTTCCAAATTCAAGAAATTAGCAATTAGATTTGACTAAGTCAAAGCGAAATAATCTATAGGTACATGCTTCTCATTAAGCTTTAGACCTAGCTATCGAGTCGGACAATCCTAGATCTAGTGGCTCAATCACATAAAATAAAGAAAAATAAATGCGAAAAGCTTAATACACAAGAAATAAAATAAAAGAAAGTGATAGAAAATGCAAAAAATCTGAGGAGGTCCATAAGTGGACATACACTCAGGTACTGGACCTCATTATGTAGAAAGGTCTGAAGTCTAAATTATTACAATTATTTATAAAAATTAAATGAAAACCACTCTCTCATAAAATTGTTGCAACAAATAAATGAGTTGATATTCATAGGATCTTCGGCTCTCTTATATAGCAGAAAAGCCCTTGGGTAAATAACACGATTGGTACATGAAGAAATGAAAATATATAAATAACACCAAAAGATAATAATAATCTCAACTCTCCCCCTCAAGTTAGAGCATATATGTGTATCATGCTCAGCTTGGAACAACATCTCTGGAAAGGGCCTCCAATATGTACCTTGGTGAATATATCTGCAGTCTGATCTTCAGTAGAAACATGAGAGGTAGATATGAGACCCTTCTGAATCATATCTCTTGTATAGTGGCAATCCACTTCTATATGCTTTGTACGCTCATGGAATGCATGATTATTTGCAATAAATAGTGCTGCCTGATTATCACATAGAAGATGCGTAGGAAGAGGTACATCAGCAACAAGATCAATCAGAACTGACCTGACCCACATCATCTCTGTGCTTCCCTAAGCCATGGCCCTGTATTCAGACTTTGCATTAGATCTGGTAACTACAGTTTGCTTCTTACTTTTCCATGACACGAGTGATTTGCCAACAAATATAGCAAACCTATAAGTGGACTTCCTGTCCCTAGGGCATCCTGCGTAATCTGTGTCAACACATGCTGTGATGTCAAGAGACGTGCCTCTGCTGAATAAGAGACCGATACCTGGTGAAGACTTCAAATATCTCAAAATCATATAAACAACATCCATATGCCCCTTCCTGGGCTGCTTCATGAACTGACTCACCTTGCTAACATCAAAGCATATATCTGGCCTGGTGAAGGTAGCATATAGGAGCTTCCCTACTAGTTCTCTGTATCTTCTTTTATCTATCTCCTAAGTATCATCATCATATAATCTCATACTTGGATCCGTAGGAGTAGTAGCAGGCTTGCACCCTGTATACCTTTCTCTAATAGAAGATCAATGACAAGCTTTCTTTAGGTCATCACAAGACCATGCTGGTTCCTGGCGAATTCTAATCCAAGGAAGTATCTGAGATTGCCAAGATCCTTGGTCACAAACTGCTTACCTAAGAACTCCTTGGCTGTCTGAATGCCCTGCTCATCAGCACCAGTGACAATTATATCATCAACATAGACAAGAATAGCAATTGTACCTTCGTGTCCTTTGAACAAAAAGCGAGTGATCCGCAGTGGACCGAACAAATCCCTAATGCTCTATCAACTCCGAGAGCTTCCGGTACCAAGATCTAAGACTCTGCTTCCGGTCGTAAATCGCCTTGTGGAGCCTACATACCTTCTGAGACTCCCCCTCAACTGCAAATCCTGATGGCTGTTGTATATAAACTTCCTCATTAATTCTCCATATAGAAATGCATTCTTCACATCAAGCTGATAAAGAGGCCATTCATGTGAAACAACAACTTATAGGAGAATATGTAATCTTGAGTGTCTAGCCACTAGAGAAAAGGTGTCCTGATAATCCACCCCATAAGTCTGGGTGAAATTGCGTGCTACAAGCCTTGCCTTGTAGCGATCCACACCAAGGCCTTAAATGTCGGATTTCGATTTCTTTCGGAGACTGGCCGAAACGAAATTTCGATCGAATTTTGATCGAATTTCGACCGAAATTTCGGTCATTTCGGTCTGTTTTTTAACTAGGGCCCCCGAATTTCGGTCGACATCGGCCATTTTGGTCGGATTTCGGTCACCCACAGAAATCAAAATTCGACCGAAATTCGGTCGAATTTTGTCGAAATTTGAGGCCATGATCCACACTACCATCCGCTCGCTGCTTCACCATAAATACCCATTTGCACCCCATAATAGATGCACCTGGAGTGGAGGGGCAGAAACAACACTCCATGTACCACGAGACTGCAAAGCGACCATCTCCTCTTCCATGGCAAGTCGCCAACTGCTATCCTGTATGACCTCTTCATATGTTCGTGGTATAGTAATGGTTGAGAGGCTCATAACAAACTTCCTGTATTCTTCTGAAAGATGGTCGTAAATCGCCTTGTGGAGCCTACATACCTTCTGAGACTCCCCCTCAGCAGCAAATCCTGATGGCTGCTGCATATAAACTTCCTCATTAATTCTCCATATAGAAATGCATTCTTCACATCAAGCTGATAAAGAGGCCATTCATGTGAAACAACAACTTATAGGAGAATATGTAATGTTGAGTGTCTAGCCACTGGAAAAAAGGTGTCCTGATAATCCACCCCATAAGTCTGGGTGGTTTCACGTGCTACAAGCCTTGCCTTGTAGAGATCCACACCAAGGCCTTAAATGTCGGATTTCGATTTCGTTTCGGAGACTGACCGAAACGAAATTTCGATTGAATTTCGTTCGAATTTCGACCGAAATTTCGTTCTGATTTTGTACTAGGGCCCCTGAGTTTCGGTGGACATCAGCCATTTTGGTCAGATTTCGGTCACCCACGGAAATCAAAATTCGACCGAAATTCGATCGAATTTCATCGAAATTTGAGGCCATGATCCACACTACCATCTGCTCGCTGCTTCACCATAAATACCCATTTGCACCCCACAACAGATACACCTGGAGGGGCAGAAACAACACTCCATGTACCACGAGACTGCAAAGCGACCATCTCCTCTTCCATGGCAAGTCGCCAACTGCTATCCTGTATGACCTCTTGATATGTTCGTGGTATAGTAATGGTTGAGAGGCTCATAACAAACTTCATGTATTCTTCTGAAAGATGGTCCAAGGAAACATGCACAACTAGAGGGTACGTAGCACAGTTGCAACTGTGCTTCCTCAAGGCAATAGGTACATCGAGGTCATCAACCTCTCTATTCTCTACTATCCGATTCTCCTGTGTAGTATCTTGTGGATCAAGCATAGCACCGGTGCCATCAGTAGAAATAATGTGTTCACTACATACCTGGGACGTGCTGGATGACTGGGAAGACGCAGGAGTAGAGGGCGAGTAGAGGACTTGTGAATGTAAAATTGAGGTAGGAACTGAGCCATGGTAGACGGAGGTGGAGGAAGGAGGCGGTGGAGGAGGTGGAGGTGACTGAGACTCAACATGAGGACTTGTTGGTGGAGATATCGGAGGTGGAGGAACGAGGATATCCTCACTAGAGTCAACATTAGACAATCTGTCAACTATAGGAGAAAAGTACATAATAAAATAAAAAAATGTGACATCAACACTTACATAATATTTTCTCCCAACATGATCAAAACATCTATACTCTTTTTAGGTATGAGAATAGCCAACGAATACACATTCGACAACTCTAAGAGAGAGCTTGTCACGACCACGAGTAAAATTGTGGACAAAAGCCACAGATCCAAAGACTCTGGGGGTAAGATAGAATAAGTCCTTATCGGGAAACACAATCAAGAAAGGGACTTTTTTTCCAAGCATAGTAGACTGCATGCAATTCACCAAGTAATATGCAGTAAGAACCGCATCACCCCAGAAAGAATAAGGAACTCGACTCTGAATTAAAAGAGTCCTTGTGACATCCAAAAGATGACGGTGTTTGCGTTCAGCAATACTGTTCTGCTGGGAAGTGTAGGCACGCGAAATTTGATGAACAACATCAATAGATCTGAGGAAGTCTGATAACTGTAATGTAGAGAACTCCAAGGCATTGTCAGTGCGAATACATTTCAAATTAGTAGAAAAATGTTTTTAATCTCAATAAGGAAAGATTTGATAACAAGATCAACTTCAGACCTATTCTTCATCAGAAAAAATCTAACATAATCTAGAAAAATCATCTACAACGACCATATAAAACCGATGTCCCTAATGATCAGGAGCGCGACTAGGACCCCAGATATTAAAGTGAACCAACTCAAACAACTGACGACTGTGACGACTCGGAAAAGAGGAACGATGGTGCTTCCCAAGCTGACACGCCTCACACTCCAAGCTAATACAAGTAGATATCTTCGGGAGGACATGACACAACTTCTGCAAAGGAAGGTGTCCAAAGCGAAGATGCCACAGAAACAGGGAGACAGATCCAGAAGGGATAGTAGCAACCCCCGCACAAGAAGGTTGGACAAGTCTGTAAAGTCCCCTCTTCTCACGACCGCATTCAATCACTCTGCCCGCGAGTATGTCCTGAAACACAAGAGAAGAAGGATCAAATATGGAACGACAATGTAATCTTTTGTAATCTAGTTAATAGACAAAAGATTCATCTGAAATGCTGGAGCATGCTAGACATTTTGCGGACGCATTGAGGGAGCTAGAGCAATCTCCCCCTATCCAACAATTAGTAGATGAACCCCATTGGCAATCACCACTGATCTACCCGGGGGGATAGACCTGTAAGAAGTAAAATATGCTCGATCGCCACATATATGATGAGATGCTCTAGAGTCCATGATTTAGTCAGACAAATCTGAACTGTTGCTACTAGTAAGGGCATAAGAAGTACCTGACGAGCTTGAAGAGGCTCTAGTAAAATGTGCGACATCTGAAAAACCTGCGGACGAAGTAGGAGTAGTCATTATCTCTCACAGCTTGAAAACAATATCATCAAAGCATGTATCACGAGCCAGAGCATGTGTAGAAGTTGGCTCGGTCTGATTAGCAACTCGGGCAGAGGCCGGATACCCATGCTTATGATAGCATGTCTCCTCAGAATGACCAGGACGATGGCAATGTGAATATGGACCTCGCTGACGACCTCCTCCTCAATCACGTGATCCTCGACCACAGAACTCCGAAGTACTCCCTCTGCCATGAGAGGCTGTGTAACATCCGGAATTCGTATAAACCCAAATCCGGTCCTATTAGGATCCATTTAACACAATAAAATTGTCAGCTAACATTAGATGACCTAAAACGATTAATTGATCGTGAATTAAAAGTCATTCAGGTGAAATCGACCAAAAATCGGTTGCATCGTAATGTTTGCCCGAAAAAGCCGCAACACAAATTCAAAAACCGCAAAATAAACCAAGACTATCATAAAATCTCATTCGACGAAAGAAGACCAATAGAATTGACCGTTTGTCAATCAAATATCGTTTGATATTTTTAAATCGCAAAAATTTATTCATAAATCAAAACCGTATCTCGAAAATTTCGGGCATCCAATCTGATCAAAGTATACCAATATTATACTCATTTTGGTCGTCATTCTGAGACGATCAAATCAAGATATTATGCATCTAAATCGGAAGCTCGAAGTGTGTGTTCGAGCAATTTTAGCATCCTAAATATTGAGAGAAAAATGAATAAAAAATAAAATAAAATAATTTTATAAAATTTTTATATTATTGCTCCAGTAACCTAACTGTTGTAAAAATTTCCAGCAAAAAAAATTAAATTAAATGTTATATTTTATATGATCAATGATGTCACTAGTGAAATCATTGGAGATGATGTCATAAGTCCCTAAATAAATAAATAAATATATAATATAGTTGGAGGAAGGTTCCATGAACCTTCCCCCTTTCCCTCCCTCTTTCCTATTTAACCCTTCCCCACCGTCATCACTCTTCTCCCTTTCTATCTCCTTCCATATAGCCAAATCCAACAACATCTTCTCCTCTTCTTCGTAATTTCCCCTTTTCAATTCCCCTCAAATCTATTCCTCTTTTCTTCCCAAAACACTTCAGCCGAGACCTGCTTCGGCCCCTCTTCATCGTGTAAAGCGAGAGCTGCTCTTGCTGCAGCTGTTTCATGCATCAAGGAATTGCTGTTCATTCCCCGGACCTTCTTCCTGCAGCCATAACTGCTTCCTGCAACTATCAAGCCACCATTTTTGCTCCAAAAAGAACCATCACAGCAACCATCAGGAAGCCTGGAGGGCTGTTGCTTCCTAAAAACTCCAGATTGTTGCATGCAAAGTGAATTCCAAATTGAGATCGGAAGTGGTACATTCCATCCATCCTCTTGCTGCCATCCATGTAAAATTACATCCTTATATAAATAAAAACCAAGATATTTGATCTCTAAATTGGAGATCTTACTGCTATATATGTAAATTAATTTGTGTTTCAACCTAATTCTGGAAACTGGGAGTTTTATTACATGAGTATTTCGTTCCCTGGGATTATGCTTTCCATGGGCTGTTAGAAAATAGTCGGGTAGTGCAATAATCTTTTGTTTTTTTCTAAGTAATGGATGGACGGTTCCATTAACTTGAATATGCATTGAATGATCTATGCCTTCAATTATTTCTTTAGAAATAATATTTTTCTTAAAAAAACATTGAAGTCTTATTCGGCTTTATTTTGTAAATATGTACAATAGCTTTTGTCCACTAACGTTCCTATTAGTGCACTATGTACTTGCTATTAAAAAAAAGATGGATTATAAATCTAATAGGTTGCCATTCCTTACCGATGCATATTCTTATAGTAGAATATATATAATTGTTTTAGTTATAGGTTAGATGTCTTTCCTACTGTTATACATGCATCTTATTCTGTTACACAACTCATACGGTTTTGATTGAATAATTTCTAACCTTAAATTGATTTATTTAGGTATGAATGAATGAAATCTGCTTGTCAGTTGACCATCAACATTGATAGAAGGATTATCTCCCTCACAATTGCATACCTTAAGCTTGTAGTCGTTTACGGTATGTGAGTAAAATTCTCTTGTATGGTTTCGATAGAGACAACATTATAGGGAAATGGGATCTTCAAGGATTATTTACCGAGTTAGGAAACCCCGTTATTAAGACAAGATTTAGTTCATTAATTATTGGAATCCTAAGTGTTCTACAATACTAATAGCCTTCACAAATGATCATTAATACAACTTATCACAATTGATGAAGTGCTCGTTCAATTAAACCTGTAAAGTTAATCATGTAAAGTATGAAGTTATAAATATATATATATATATATATGTTATGTATATAGATACTTTTGTGTATAGATACATATACCTTCTCTTATAAATCAATAAATATTTAACGTGTACAGTCATTATTTAAGAAACACGTTAGAAATGATTATACTATCAATGATAACATGTGACCTCAATGTTGATCAATTTTATGAAATCATCTTGTAGGTTTACTATCTATGGATCACTACAATTAAGATAGTTGACTAAGAAATCTAAGATTTGTTCGACTAACCACATGAAGAGTTGAAAAAGAAATGAGTAGACAAGCAAGTAAAGATGATTGGGAATAAGTGATGACTTATAAATTACAGTGCCGGTCATGGTGATCCTTGCACCTGACTGTGCGAGGGTGTAGGGTCCCTCAACTTGGCAGGAGCTAGGAAGCCCAGTTTGGGCAGCGGCCGCCAAGTGCGCGGGTCCAGGATCCTAGTCCTTTTCACGGTTTTTATGCAAGCTCGTAGTGTTTTTACGCCTCATTGGGATCCCGACTTTTGACCAGTTCTGCTGACCCGTTGTTTTAGGATACCCATGCGGGGGGATCCTCGTTTTTTTGTTTTTTTTGTACGAGCTTGTTTTCCCGTTACTGGTCGGGCTGTTTTCTAGAGTGACTTTTCCGGAGAGTTTCCCTCACCCATCTCTGGGGCGTAGTTTTGGAATAGACCTTTCCCTCTATTGGACTGCATTTCCAACTAGAGAGCAAGACGGAAGAGCCTTTTTGTAGGCTACCTCATCGCTTGAGTTTTGTTACTTTCGTCAGCAGACTTGACGATTCTACATCCAAATCATCCATGTCTACATCTAAGCCATCTAGAGTTACATCTGAGACAGTTGCAGTTGAGGTTTAGAGGAGTTTTAATTAAAGTTAAGCTAGTGGACGTGCTCAAGATCTAAGCCATCGAAATCATCCATGTCTACATCTAAGCCATCTAGATGTTACTGAGCAGTGGCTCAAGAGGGTGATGAAGGTGCTGAGGATGATTCGTGTGCGACGAGACACATGGTTATCTTTCATGGAGTAATCACTGACAGATTTCGCTGAGAGATGGTTGGGTGTTGTAGTTTCTGAGTTAGGCCGAGAGCCTACTTGGGATGATTTTGAGATGAGGTTCAGGTCACACTTCTTTTCTGCGAAGTGGAAGGAGTCTCATTGCCGACTTTTTGCAGAGCTTCGTCAAGGAAGGATGACAGGAAAAGACTACTTTGTCAGATACACCGAGCTGTCACGACATACACCAGCAGCTGCCGCATTTCCAGAGGAGAATCTGGAAAAGTTCATCAGAGGCATGAGGGAAGAGGTGCAGGAGAAGCTGGCTAAATTACACATCACTTCCATCTCTGAGGTTACTGATGCAACTAGAAGTTTGAGGACATCAGAGAGAGACGTTTTGGGAGCTCGTCTGGAGCAGCGCCTAGACCACAATGATCTTTTGGGCTGATTTGTCGACCATTTCAGCAACAGAGGTCAGCTAGGCGTTTCTGACCTACATGTTGGACATTCTCCGGCAGTGCTCGCTTTTTTCCATCGACTACTTTAGGAGGAGCACTAGCTGGACATGGCACAGATTCCACTCGATCATCCGGGTCGCAGTGAGCAGATAGACCCCCAGCATGATCGGCTCGAAGCACAAACACGGCCACTCCATCTACCAGGCCAGTCCGATTTTACTTGTGCCATGAGTGGGGACATTACCGACATCAATGTCCCCAGAGATTTGGTGAGCCTCAACCACAACCTTCACAGTCGCAGCCTCAGGCACAACGTTCAGGGAGTTTTCGTGGCAGGAACTCCAACTTCAGGCGACAACAGCAGAGACAGACACAAATTGTGGCAGGTTCCAGTACTGCACCATCCAGACGGGGTCAACTACATGTAGTGACCGAGGATCAGGCACGTTCAACAGCTACTGTGGTGAAAGGTATGGTCTCAGTCTTGGGCCGACCTTTCCATGTTTTAATTGATTTTGGAGCGATACATTCTTTCCTTGCTTCAAGGCTACTAGCTTCTTTAGGAAGAGTCGCAGAGACTCTATCTTCTCCATATCACATCCGTGGGCCATGTGGCCAATTGTTCATTATTTCAGTGATAGTCAAGCACTTGCCCATACTGATTGGTGGTCACGAGATGATAACAGATTGTCTACTTCTACAACTTGATGAATTTGACTTCATTTTAGGCATGGATTGGTTATCAGTTCATCATGCACTCGTTGATTGCTTTAGGAAGACAATTGTCTTTAGGATTCCAGATTTACCCGAGTTCACTTTTGAGGGTACTTTACATGACTCCAAAATAGAGTACATTTCAGTGTTGCGAGCTCATCGACTTGTTGATCAGGGATGTGATTCATACCTAGCATTTGTTCGGGAGGTATTTGATCATGAACCTATGGTACAGGACATTCGAGTAGTATCTGACTACCCAGATATGTTTCCTGATGAGCTGCCAAGATTACCTCCTGAGAGAGATCGAGTTCGAGATCACATTGCTAGATATACAGTCGATCTCGATGGCTCCTTACCGCATGGCACCATCTGAGTTGAGAGAGCTGAAGGTGCAGTTATATGAGTTGCTATATTTGGGATTTGTGAGACCGAGCACTCCACCTTGGGGTGCTCCGGTTCTTTTCATCAGGAAGAAGGACGGATCCATGAGATTATGCATTGATTACAAGCAACTGAACAAGAGAACGGTGAAGAATCGTTATCCATTGCCGTGTATAGATGATTTGTTCGACCAGCTTCAGGGATCTTCGGTGTTCTCGAAGATCGACCTTCGTTCAGGCTACCATCAGCTGAGGATTAAAGAGTCTGATGTTCCGAAGACAGCTTTTCGGACTCGTTATGGACACTACGAGTTTGTGGTGATGCCATTTTTGCTCACCAATGCCCCTTCAACATTCATGGACATGATGAATTGGGTCTTCCGTCCATACTTGGATAAATTTGTGGTGGTGTTCATTGATGACGCGCTCATCTACTCACGGAATGAATGGGATCATGCGAATGATTTACGGATTGTCTTGGATACATTGCGGGAGCACAAGTTATTTGCCAAGTTGAGCAAGTGTGAGTTTTGGTTATCCCAGGTCTCATTTCTGGGGCATGTCATTTCTGGAGCAGGTATCGCAGTTGATCCTGCGAAGATAGAGGCAGTCATGTCTTGGGAGCAACCCAAGATAGTTACTCAGTTTCAGAGCTTCCTTGGGTTAGCAGGTTATTACGGACGCTTTGTCAGTGGATTTTCATGCATTGTTCGTCCTTTGACACAATTGACACAGAAGGGAGTTCCATTCATTTGGGATGATTCATGTGAGCAGGCCTTTAGAGCACTGAAAGAGAGATTGACGACAAGCCTATTCTTGCACTTCCATCAGGCACACAGGATTATGTAGTATATACAGATGCCTCAGGTGAAGGTCTAGGAGCTGTATTGATGCAGCGAGGTCATGTGATTGCATAAGCATCACGACAGTTAAGACTGCATGAGCGGAATTACCCCACCTATGACTTGGAGTTGGCGGCAGTTGTCTTCGCCTTGAAGATCTAGCGCCGGTATCTATATGGGGTGAATTTCTAGATCGTCACGGACCACAAGAGCCTAAAGTATATCTTTGATCAGAAGGAGCTGAACATGAGGCAATGCATGTGGCTCGAGCTACTGAAGGACTACGACTGCACGACCTCTTACCATCTCGGTAAGGGAAACGTGGTGGCTGATGCACTTAGCAGGAGAGCTCATGCATAGGGTACGATGAACTGGCTATATACATGGGATATGCTCGCAACTTTGACCAATTGACATATTCAGGAGAACGCATCCATTTCTACCACCGTACCTCCACGATTCAACAGTTTGTGGGATCGCATCGTCGAGGGCCAGAGAAGACAGATCTTTGGATTTGAGATAGATACATGCGCACCGTCAAGGATGAGGTTGACGATTTTGTTGTGGCGGAGTCCATTTTATGGAAGGCAGGACGGGTCGTTGTGCCCAATGACGAGCAGTTACACATAGATATTCTCGATGAGGCACACAGTTCACGATTGTCTATTCATCCAGGTAGCACTAAGATGTATCACGATCTGCGTCGACATTTCTGGTGGGAAAGAATGAAGCGCGATGTGGCGCAACATGTCAGCAGATGCATGATCTGTCAAATGGTCAAGGCTGAGCACAGGAGACCACCAATGCTATTATAGTCTCTCCCCATTCTCGAGTGGAAGTGGGAAAGTATCTCTATGTATTTCGTTACGGGATTGCCGAAGATGCCAGGTGGCTATGATTCCATTTGGATTGTTGTTGACAGATTAACCAAGTCAGCCCATTTCATACCTGTCAACACGACTTATACTTTATCCAGATTGGCCTAGCTATATGTGCAGAACATCATCAAGCTACATGGTATACCATGAGAGGTGGTGTCTGATAGGGATTCGAGGTTTACTTCGCATTATTGGCATCAGTTCATGCCAGCACTACAAACAGAGCTAAAGATAAGTTCTGCATATCATACGCAGACCGACGGTCAGAGTGAGCGCATCATTCAGACACTAGAGGATTTGCTCTGCGCATGCACTTTGGAGTGGAAAAGATCCTGGATTAACCATTTTCCTTTGGTGGAATTCACATACAATAACATCTATCATTCCAGTATCGACATGACACCATTTGAAGCCATATATGGGCGGAGATGCCTCACACCTCTCAGTTGGCGTGAGGTAGGTGATCATGCTCTATATTCCGTAGATCTTTTGGAGTAGACCGTGAGGGTTGTTGATCTTGTGAGACGGAGGCTTCTGACGGCACAGAGTCGCTAGAAGAGCTATGCAGACTGTCGGAGAAGAGATTTGGAGTTTTAGGTATCCAATAATCTTCTCTTTCTTTTATTGTAAACTAACTTAATCTCATACTAATGACATTATGATAAATTATAGGTTGGAGATTGGGTATTTTTGCATGTATCTCCTATGACGTGAATACAACGATTTGGCATTCGTAGCAAGTTGGTGCTACGATATGTTGGCCCATTCGAGATTCTAGCTAGAGTGGGGAAGGTGGCCTACCGAGTAGCCCTTCCTCCACATCTATCAACTATTCACGACGTCTTCTATGTATCCAACTTGAGGAGGTATATGCACGACCCTCGACACATCATCAGTTACGAGAATCTTGACGTGGAACCAGACTTGACTTATGAAGAGAGGCCAATGCAGATACTGGACAGTTAGTGAAGAAACTTCACAACAAAGAGATTCCATTGGTCAATGCATTATGGCATCACAACATCGAAGAGGCGACATGGGAGACCGAAGCTGATATGCGGGCACGATATCAGCAGCTTTTCTGAGGTAATCATCAAAACAAGCATATGTAATTGGATACATGTTAAAATATATGTCTTGTTTTCTTTTTGAGGTTTTTATGTGTTTAAAACCCTTTGAGGTTTTCATGCCTATATGAAATCCAAACAAGACATCTAAGAACCTTAACTCGAGTCTCGAGGATGAGACTTCCTTTGAGGTTTTTATATTTGTAACATTCAGAATCCGCATAAACCCAAATCCGGTTTGATTAAGATCCATTTAACACAATAAAATTGTCAGTCAACACTAAATGACCTAAAACGATCAATTGATCGTGAATTAAAAGTAATTCGGGTGAAATCGACCAAAAATTGATTGCATCGTAATGCGTGCCAGAGAAAGCCGCAACGCAAATTCAGAAATCGTGAAATAAATCGAGACTATCATAAAATCTGATTCAACGAAAGAAGACCAACGGAATTGACTTGTTCGTCAATCGGATATTGTTTGATATTTTTAAATCGTAAAAAATTACCATAATCCACTTCGGACTTCCCTTCTTTTTTTTATGTGAAATTACTTCCCAGTTGGGGTTCTGGTGTACGACAAAACCCGATGTATGGTGCGGATGGTCTAAATCCACTGTGGGGAAATTTAGATCCAGCTTCCAGGGCAACAATAGAGAGTTGTGAGCATGACGATTTCCTTGGGGGAAGAGGGGGGCGCTGCAATAACGTTCTTGGTCCAATTGTGATTACAGTGAATGGGGCGCTACCAGGCCTTCTTGTAGATATGGGCTGAGGAGGGGCTTGATCTATCTTGTTGGCATGAGGTTCCCCTCCGTGCACTTGTTGCAGTGGCTGACATTGGTCCGGTGGGAGGGGTCCCTGTTCAAAGCAGGGGGTGGCCTGGACAACCAAGTTCGACTACGACGCAGCCGGAGCAGAAAACGGTGCGCCCTGCGATGTCCGTGCGGGCTCAGCCTGTTGGTGGGCTTCGGTCCCAACATCCTGTGGCATGATCTCGTCGGAGGTGAGCATACATTGGCCCAGGTGGTAAAACCTTGTAGTTGTGACATCCCTATCTAAGCTTTCACTAGGGGCATGAGCATTGGGGGTGAAGATCGGGCAGGAGTTGCTGCCATGGCCAAAAGAGATGCAAAGATCACACCTCGGAGGCTTCCACTCTAGCTCAACGCCCACCTGCAGTCTTCGGCCTGAACTAAACATAAGGGGGAGGGATGGCGGGATTGTGGTGGATGCCCTGATCGAGATGCAACAGCAAGCAGGGTCGTCTTCATGCCCAGCAGCCGTTGGGGCGTCCATAAATAGAGGCATCCCAATAAGGCTACACAGCATGAGTTGTTGTCGCTATGCATACAACCACAACTTGTGTGAACACATGCTCTCTTACGACTTGCGCGGGCTACCGTCAAGCACCACACAATGGTAAATTGGTTTAATGCATCGATGCTGGTGTGACTCCTTGCCATGACAAGCATGATGAGACGGAGGGGGTAAGGACATCATGACAGCTCTATACGTGATATGCGATAATAGGGTGAGGGAGAATACGATAAGAATGATGAAAGCCCGGGCATTTAGGGTGCTGATGGAGATGACAACATGCATATTGTAGACAAGGCGATGTACATGCTCACGACAGTTATCAGTGTTGTAAAAGTCGCCCGATTGGCCCGACTATTAGGTCTGACTAGTCTAGTCAGTGAGGTGGCCGACCGAATACCGACTAATTCCGAATAGGCACACTAATCGACCAATTTTTGCTCAGAGATACTATATTTTGTTCTTTTCATAAGCAAACTTATTACAATATGCTTAATGTTTTATTTAGATTCAATTACTTCTTTTATGTTATTATGATAATATAAAAATGTACAAAACCTATGTAGATATATGTATAAAAATGAGTTATATGTTTAAAATAATCATAAAATTCAAAGCCGATTAAAGTCCGACTAAATCCGATTAGTCTCCCGACTGCCGATTAATCCTTAGTCAGTGACTTGACCGATCGAGTACCGACTACCGACTTTTGCAACCTTGACAGTTATTGCAGAGGGGAAGAACAAGGTGGATGTCTGGCTATGGAGATGATGCCTCTCTTCTAGCTGGTTAGCCGCATAGAGAACAGATGCTTCGAGCATATGACAAATGCATCGAGGTTTCTTTTAACCAAGGCCTTAAATGTCAGATTTCGATTTCGTTTCGATGACTGGACGAAATGAAATTTCGACCGAATTTCCGTCGAAATTCGACCGAAATTTCGGTTGTTTTTTGAACTAAGGCCCCCAAATTTCGGCCGATATAAGGCATTTCGGCCGAATTTCAGTTACCCACCGAAATCAAAATTTGATCGAAATTTGGTCTAATTTCGGCAAAATTTGAGGCCATGCTTTTAACTACAATGATAGAGGGAGCTTTGCCAAGGTCGTGAGCAATGTTGTAAAAGTCACCTGAATAGTCTAGTCAGTGGTGTACCCGACCAAGTATTGACTAATTCTGACTAGGCCCATTAGTCAACTGATTTTTACATGGAATTACCACATTTTTGTTTTTTATATTGTAATACGCTTAATATTTTATTTAAATTCAATTACTTCATTTACTATTATTGTATAAAAATGTACAAATCTATGTAAACATATAAAATATAAATGATTAATATTTTTAAAATAATTAAAAAAAATCAAAGCCGATTAAAGTTCGATTAAATTCAATTAATCGCCCGACTGTCGATTAATCCTTAGTCAGCGACCCGACCGACCAAGTACCGACTACCGACTTTTGCAACATTGGTTGTGGGAGGTGCATACAACGTGATTCCATTATCTATGTTTGGTGGCATAGAAGGGAGGCACTATGGGTTTGGTGGATGTGGTAATGTTGGTTGTAATGGTAGTGGGGTGTTTGGAGACACGGAGGAGTAGGAATGGCTACTACTTATGCCCCCACAGCTGACCCCAATGGCAAGTGGGACATGGCGACCACAATTCAGGGAGGGAGTAACTTGGAAATATGATATGACCCTTATTCTTTGTCCCATTGGGCATGGTGGTGGGAAGGTGGTAGGGGTGTCATGGTGAGGTTTCAATGCGTACTTATGGAAGCATATATGGTTATGGGTGTAAATTATCGTAGAAACTGGGGACATTATAGTTTTCTAGATTTGGTTATAAACAACTTTTGCTTTTTAAAGTTTAAGGATTGTATTGCATTAGATTTTAGAATAAAGAATAACTGCTAGATGAAAGTTATATGAAATTGGGGCTAAAGATAAACATTTGATTATAGTTTATCTATACTGGATAACTATAAATCTACTATTACGAGAGCCTCTAATTTTGTCATTTTCGTCGATCTAAGGATTTCTTATCTAATGCATCGTGAAATTGGATATCAAGAAAAAATGGGGTTTGTCGTCTCATCCGAGTCAATGGTTTTTTATGTTTTGATTTGAATACTTTGAGATTGCATGTGATATCTAATTAGTTGGTATGACAAGTCATTTTGGGATTGGCTAGGGTTTCTTAGGGTTCGTTTGGTTGCATGGTTGGGCAGGGTTGGATTGGGTTGGGTTGGGCTAGGATGGGTGAATAGTAAACTGTGAGGAGGGGGTACCCATGTGAATAGTAACCCGCCCAACCCAACCCTACCCAACCCTGCAACCAAACGAACCCCTAGAGTTCTAATTTATTTCACTTTGTAATTCCACCCCTCCTTATATAAGAGAACTGGTAGTCTTTGTTTAGAAACACATTTAGATATATAAAAATTAGAGTTTCTCCATATTATTCTCTCATCTTTCTCTCTGTATCTCATATCTTCGCACTTATCTTTCCCAAAATCTTGCATTCGACGCATTTCTCCATCCTTTCTCTTACCCTTCAAATTTTTTGTGCATAGAATATCGTTCTTCACGTAAAGATCAAATTCGAATTGATGCGATCAGAAGTAACGTTGGTGTAGCTCCGATCGAGGATAAGATGTGAGAAAACTGCTTAAGATGGTTTGTCCATTTGCAAAACATGTCGACTGATGCACCATTTAGGGATGTGAGTTTTGGGATGTTGAGCTGGCTAAGAGAGGGTAAGACCCAAGAAGTGTTGGAATGAGACTATCCGAAGGGATCTTAGTTTTTGGATCTAAGTTCGAGAGTGACCCAAGATAGATCTGAATGTAGGCAAAGAATCCATGTCGCCGACCCTACTTAATGTGGGAAAATACTTTGTTGTTGTTGTAGAATATCATTCTACATCAGTAAGTATCAAGACATGATATTCAAATCGTTTTCTCGATTTGATGATTCTAGGAGACATGGTTTGAAGATAGAAGAGGCAAAGCACACATATTTTCATTTTATTTCTCATATGGAAGGAAGTGCACAATACAAAAATGAAAACACAATGCTCATTATCAAAGCTTACAAAAGCATTAATACAAATTAAAGAAGCATTGATATTAATGCAAGACTCGAGTTTCATTCAATTTCTATGTTAGCACAAAGCTGGTTTTTTGGTATCTATAGACTAATAGCCACAATCCGCTATATCAGTCATCGAAGTCCTCAAACCTCCACCAACAATGTTGCCACCACCTTTACCTTATCCCTAAAAAGGGGAGTATACAGCTAAAAATGTTGGACCAGCTCCATGAAGACCAAGAGGAGATCTATGTGTGATCTTGATGCCTGATTTCTCAAAGTGACTAGCAATTATTGGCATAGAGGATGTTAAGATTCAATTTATCATCCAACGAGGTGATTTTGTAGTTTTCTGATTATAACTCGGCCGTCTCCATGGCGGTTATTTGATCTCTGCGTAACATTAAAATCTTTACAAATCAACCACGTGATTTTTAGATAAACAAGGCATATCTGTTTCATCTCATCTGCATGTCGGCTTTGTTTATCCCCTCAAGCAGGCATAAACATTAAAGATCAAGTATAAATTGTGGCTGAACGCCTTTAGTTCCTCATTAAATTGAAAATTCCCCTCCTTTCTCGGGCTTGTCAAGTTTACAAACATTTTAGGTGATAACTTTCATTGGGAAACTCATTGTACGCTGTAGAGATATTATCATGTCTATGTATTGTTTTCACAATTCATATTTATTTCTTCCATCTTATGTAATTTACCCATGGGCTTCTCTATATAAGAGAGCCCTAAGGTTTCTTTGGTATAAGACAATCAACTTGCTCGTAAGAATGTCCTGAAATACAAGTGAAGATGAATAAAAAATAGCACGACAATGGAAATCCTTCGTAATCCGACTATTAGACAATAAATTCATAGAAAAATTAGGAGCATGAAGCACATTCTGTAGACATATCGAAGGCGTCTAACTGATCTCCACTTGTCCTGCAACTGGAGAATGAGTTCAATCGGCTATGATAACTGATCTGTCAGGGAGAACCTGTCTGTATTCAGCAAACTGACTCCTATCTCCACACATGTGATGGGACACTTTAGAATCCATAATCCATTCTGTAATATCGATTTTATGACAACTAGTAAGAGCGTAGATGTTACTTGAGTTACTGGCAGAAGCAGAGGTTGCAACATCTGAATGGCCTCCCAAGAAGGCGAGGAAGCTTGAGAATTAGTAGGGGGCATTATCTCCCGTAGTCGAGCTACAAAGTCATAAAATCTCTAATCAGATGTAGGAACAACATGCGGCTCAACCTACCCGGCTACATGGTAGATGTAGGAAAGCCATGCTTGGAGTAGCATGTATCCTCTGAGTCTCCTGGACAGTGGCAATATGTGTATGACTAACATATAAGACCTCCACTACCACGAGGGTCCACGATCAGAAAACTTAGAAGAGTCTCCCCTACCGCGGGAGGCGGCCATTGCAGAAGTGGTTTGCCTAGAGACAGAAGATGGGACAATGATCTTGATGTGTCCGCGGGAAGCCTCCTTCATGGGAGGAATAGTAGCATCCGTAAGTATCTGTGAGCGAGCATCATCATACTTTGGATCAAGTGCTGCTAGAAATATTCCAATGATGGTGGCATTCATGCATGCCTTCTGTTGCTCGGAGGTAGCAGCAAGAGGCATAAATCCGTGGAGCTTCTCAAACATGCCACAAAGAGACATGTATAGAGAATAAAAAGGGCATCCATTTTGTTTGATTGTGAAAATGTCATGATGTATTTGTAGGATTTTTGTCTCTTTCCTTGCTTGAGAATAGGTGGCAGCGAGAATGTTCCACATCGCCGTGGCGATGGGCTGATGTAAAATGTCATTGGCGATCTCTATTGCCAATGTATCAGATAACCAAATACGTACATAAGCATCATCCGCCTCCTATGAGGCATTCACCCTAGTTTTCTCAAATGACTCCTCTGTAAGAATATGTTTCTTACCTATAGACAACATGATACTCATGAACTGCATGGCCCATAATTCATAATTTTTCCTGCTCATTTTGACTATTGACGCCGGACCTTGGAAAGTGCATGTGGCGGGAATGTCAACCTTGTTTTCTGACATACTGTTGGGGAAAGGAAAAACTAGGGTTTGCAGATCAAAAGAAGATTCATCCACATAGTCATATGGGGAAGTGGTTGCATGTGTAGACTTAGGATGCAGTGCAGCCAATCCTATCAACTACCTCTGTTGCAAAAAGCAGCATCTACTAGAAGATGCAACAATAGGCAACATGAGTGACCCGAGGAGAAACTAGAGACACCTTTAACATCTCCAAAGGCACTGCGTGGAGCGACAGGGGTCGCAGGCAACGACTGGTAGGCGGAGAGTGCTGCAAAGGGCGACTGCAGGAGCTGCAGGGAGTGGCGGCGGGTGCTGCAGGTGGCGACAAGTGGTATTGCATCTGGCGTTTGTGGAAGGGGGAAACGAGTGGGGCTAGGTTTTTTCTGGTGCATGAGCTCCGATTTAGGACCTCCACTCTAATATCATGTTGATGCAACGTGGAACAGAAATATAGGGTCGCATATTTATTTAATTTTATCCGTTAATTTTATTTACGTTTATTTTGAGTCGTCATATTTTAATTAAATAAACGGGATCGCCTGTGATCTCAATTAGTTGGAGATTTGAATTTCAAATTAGTCGATTAGTCGGTTAGAGTCTATTTAGGATAATTAGTTGAATTTCTATTTTTGTAATCTCATCCCTCCTATATAAAGGGATGGTAGACTACTTATGTAGACAGTTCAGTGATTTATAAAATTTGAGATTTTATCTCTCCTCTCCCTTCTTCTTCTCTCTCCCCTCACATGATCTTCACGCTTCTCCTCTCCATCCCCTCGTGTTCCCGACGAGTTCTCTTCTCAACCCCTCTATTTCTCTACCACCGAAAATCCACCATTCAAATATTTAATTTTCGCCGTCGCCAAATCTTCGATTTGCATCATTTGGTATCAGAGCATGGCCTACATATTGTCCTCATGATCTGACGATCCGTCCAGACGTTCGCGCCAACATGCGACAAAACATCATCATTTGTCAGAGCGTAAATGGCAAGCCGAAGAAGATTTCCGGACCAAATGGCAAGATTTCGAGGCCAAAGATCAATATTTTCAATCCAAATATCAAGAGTTCCGGTCCAAAGATCAAGAGATAATGGCTAATCTCAAGGCTATGTGCGCCCTATCAAAGTTGTCCACTACCGAAGCCGTTATCCAGACTTGTGATGAAGAAAAACTCGACGACAACGACAAACTGCTCGCAGTCCAAGTCGCTTCAGATCAGCCACCATCGACGATATCGCTCCCGACAACGGGTTCAGCTCCGTTGCAGCCCTGCCTGGTCATCCTCGCACCCTCGCCCCCCCCTCCTCGCAACACCTACGGCCCAAACCAAGCCCCATCCACGTCGCCGCCACCCCTTCCCACAGACCCGCACCCCTCCTGCGCGCCATTCATGGCGCCACCGCCTTCCCCTCCCCCGCCACCCTCGCTCGTCGCCCCATCACAAACCCTCCCTTCCCGCGCGCTAAGCTTCACGCCTCCCCTCGCCACCGCCCCTCCCCGCATACACCCCTCCTCGCCGCCGTCCTCGACCTCATCTATAACCCCTTCTCCCTTGTCGTCCTACTGTTGCTCCCCGCTGCCTGGTGCTTCCTCTACCTCTTCCGCAACCATGACCATCCCCTCATCCTTCTCGGCCGCCAGTTCTCCGATCGCGAGGCCTTCCTCCGCCCATCAACACCACTGCCTTCTGCTCCTTCCTCTCCTGCGTTGTCAACTCCGCTCCCCACTCCCTCTCCAACGACCGTCCCTAGCACGAGCTCCTCGACCGCTCCGCCTTCTCCCGCCCGGACTCCCTCTCTGACGCTGCCTCCCGCCTCCGCAAGAACCTCTCCTACTTCCGTGTCAACGACCTTGCCGTCTTCGCCACCGATCCTTGCGTCGCACACGTCTCCCCTGATTCCAGCTTCAGTGCGGCCGTCACCAGCTTAAGAAGAGAGGAACCCTAACAGGGGGCTCCCTCCCCACAGTAGCCAAATCCCATAAAACGTGGGATTGGGAGTTAAGTGGGAAAATTTACATGAAGGGCCCCCCAGGCAGAGGTTTTTATTCAAAGGGAAAATCCAAGGGCCCCTCTCACAAGATTTGTTTAATTGAAGGGGTACAAAAATTGCAACTAAAATCCATGCTGCATAAATATTTAAAGAGGAGTGCTGAAAAGAGGAAATCTGGAAAACCTCCTTATCCTATTACGATTAGGACCATGGGTTTCACCTATTTAAAGGCCCCATGGCTTCATTCATTGGACACATCTCCTCCTCTACTCTCATTGTACTATTGCTTTGCTATGGATTCTCCAAAGGCCATGTTGTTCATGCCTCATCAATTTTTCAATCACCGCAATGAGGAGACAAAGTTCATGAAGATGTCGCCATTTGCGCCACACATGTTCTTCCAACATGAGGTTGACGATTCCGACCACCGCACCAACGCCATCTGGGTTCCACCGTTTGCTCCACATCTATTCTTCCACGAGGTGAATAAGAAAGTTGACATCAAAGCGGCAAGCGTCAAAGATCCAACAATTCGTCGGGATACGAATTTTTAAAGCGGAGGAGAGTTGATGCAGCGTGGAACAGAAATATAGGGCCGCATAATTATTTAATTTTATCTGTTAATTTTATTTACGTTTATTTTGAGTCTTCGTATTTTAATTGAATAAACGGGATCGCCTGTGATCTCATTTAGTTGGAGATTTGAATTTCAAATTAGTCGGTTAGAGTCTATTTAGGATAATTAGTTGAATTTCTATTTTTGTAATCTCATCCCTCCTATATAAAGGGATGGTAGACTACTTATGTAGACAGTTCAGTGATTTATAAAATTTGAGATTTTATCTTTCCTCTCCCTTCTCCTTCTCTCTCCCCTCACATGATCTTCATGTTTCTCCTCTCCATCCCCTCGTGTTCCCGACGAGTTCTCTTCTCAACCCCTCTATTTCTCTACCACCGAAAATCCACCGTTCAAATATTTAATTTTCGTCGTCGCCGAATCTTCGTTTTGCATCACATGTTGGGGCTGCGGTCGTGAGCGGGGCAACCGCTATCTACCAATCCGTACTCCATATATTGGTCTATCTTCTAATCCTATAGGATCAGTATCTCCATTTATGTGGCACCTTCGCTTTGGTCACCTTCCTCTTCAGAAGATATGTTACGTTCGTCCTCAGATCTCTCCTCACTCATCCTTCCAGTACGAGGCATGTCAGTTAGGCAAGCATCACCGGTCTATTTTTCCTAGTCGTAAGGTTCAAAATAGTATCTCCCTCTTTGAGTTGATTCATGTAGACATTTGGGATCCAAGTCGTGTACCTGATCACCACGGACACATATTTTATCTAGTGGGTGTGGGTGTAAAAGATTTCTCTCGTTTGTCATGGGTTTTCTTATTAAAGAATAAATCCAAGGTTGGGAATGTGATAAAATCTTTATCAATGAAGTAAAGAATATTCTTTCCTCTACAATCAAATTTGTGCAAACTGACAATGCATTGGAATTTTGTACTCGCACTCTCACAGTTCTTCTTTTCTCATGGCATTATTTATCAAACTTCATGTGTCTACATGTCTCAACAAAATGGTATTGCAGATTGTATGCATCTCCACTTGATGTTACTCAAACCATTCTCATTCCGAGTCGTGTTCCATATTTGTTTTGGGGTGATGCAATGCTTACTGCTTGTTATCTAGTGAATCACATGCCCTCGTCTGTCCTGGGTGAGAAAATTCCTTTCTCACTTGTATTTCCCAGGAAGGATTTGTTCTCACTCACTCGTATATTTGGCTCAGTTGCCTTTGTACATCAGTTGTCTCTTGATACTTACAAGCTCTCTCCTAGAGTTGTCAAATGTGTTTTTGTTGGGTACTCCAAGACACAGAAGAGGTATAAATGCTATGATCCATTGCACAAGAAATATTATGTTAGTGCCGATATCACATTTTTTGAGTCAGTAATGTATTTTCCCCCCTACATGAGATATGTTGACTTCATATGATTCAGATAAGTTTACATGCCACCTCCTCCTACAGCCCATTACCACCTCTCGGTGCACCCGTTTCACCACCTTCACCATCTCCTCCTGTACCACCCCCACTTGCTACCCCTGCTATACCCTTGCCACGTTTCTATACTTGTCGGTCGGCTTCTGCTCATGGTCCTCGCCTGTCATCCAACATGCCTCATGTTTGTTTTCAAAGCATTGTTTCTACTGATGGATCTGGAGATGTGTATGAGCATGAATCTTTGCAGGAGGCTAGCATACAGATTGAGGAGATCCACAATGACCTGGATGATATACCTATTACACTTTGGAAGCATATGCGTACGTGTGCATCGTATCCTCTCGCTTCCCATATTTCTTTTGATTGCATGGTAGGGGATTTCAGGAAGTTTGTCGTTGGTCTATCTGCTGTGGAATTCCACTGACATACTAGGAAGCCTTGAGAGATAGTCGGTGGCGTCTTGCCATGGAAGAGGAGATGTCGCATTACAGACGCGTGGCACCTGGAGCTTGGTCCTTGCTCCTTCTGGAGCATCTATTGTCAAGTTGCAAATGGGTGTTTATTGTCAAACACCACACAGATGGAAGTTTTGATCGTTACAAGGGCATATTAGTTGCACCCGGGTTCACTCAAACATATGGGGTGGACTATCTAGACACATTCTCCCTGATTGTTGTCCCCCTCAATGAGATAGGTTGACTTCATCTAATTCAGATAAATAGATTTACATGCCACCTCCTCCTACAAGCCCATCACCACCTCTCGCTGCGCCCGTTGCACCACCTCCACCACCTCCTCATATACCACCACTACTTGCTACACCTGCTCAACCCTTGCCATGTTTCTATACTCGTCGGCCGGCTTCTGCTCATGGTCCTCGCTCGTCATCCAACACGCCTCAGGTTTGTTCTGAAAGCATTGTTTCTACTGATGGGTCTGGAGATGTGTCTAAGCATGACTCTTTGCAGGAGGCTAGCATACAGATTGAGGATATTCCCAATGACCTAGATGTACCTATTGCACTTTGGAAGCATATGCGTATGTGTGCATCGTATCCTCTCGCTTCCCATGTTTCTTTTGGTCGCATGGTAGGGGATTTCAAGAAGTTTGCAGTTGGTCTATCTGCCATGGAATTCCACAGACTTACTAGGAGGTCTTGAGAGATAGTCAGTGTCGTCTTGCATTGGAAGAGGAGATGACCGCGTTACAGGCGCATGGCACCTGAAGCTTGGTCTCTTCTCCTTCTGGAGCATCTATTGTCCGTTGCAAATGGGTGTTTACTGCCAAACACCACACCAATGGAAGTATTGATTGTTACAAGGCCATATTAGTTGCACGTGGGTTCACTCAGACCTATGAGGTGGACTATATGGACACATTCTCCCTGATTGCTCGCCATTCCATACTTTGAGTTCTCCTTGTTGTAGCTGTGATACATGATTGGTCTTTATTTCAACTTGACAAAAATGCATTTCTATATGGACCCCTGAAAGAAGTCTACATGCAGTAGCCTCCGGGGTTTGCTACTGAGGAGCGTCAGAAAGTTTGTAGGCTTCACAAGGCCATCTATGGCATCAAGCAAAGTCCAAGGGCCTGGTTCAGAAGCTCTCAGACCTGATTGAGAATCAAGCATTCAATAGTTCAAATGCGGACCATTCGTTGTTTGTTCAGAGGACCTACAGAGGCATGGTCGTTGTTGTGGGCTATTCTGATGTTATCCTTGTTACATGATATGATGCGCAAGAGATCGAAAAGGTAAAATATTTTCTTGGTCAACAGTCTGTCACCAAGGATTTTGGCACCCTACGGTACTTTCTGGGGTTAGAGTTTGCCAGAAATCAGCTGGGTCTTGTGATGACCCAAAGAAAATGTGTTACAGATTTGTTAGTTGAAACATATATGATTGTGTGCCGACTTGCCACTAATCCTATGGATCTGAGCATGAGGCTATACGATGACAATATAGAGGAGGTGGGCATGAGAAGATACATAGAATTGGTGGGAAAACTACTTTATGTTAACATCACTAGGCCTAGTATCGCTTTTGTTGTTAGTCGGGTCAGTCAGTATGGAGCAGCCCGAGCATGTACATATGGATGCAGTCATATGATCTTGAGGTACTTGAAGTCATCTCCAGGTGCATGATTGTTGTTCAGAATAGGGACATCCTTCACTATCACATATTGTGCAGATCAGACTACACATGATGTCCTAAGGACAGGAAATCCACCTAAGGCTTTGTTGTATTTGTTGGTGGCTCTTTATTGTCCTTGAAGTGCAAGAACCAGATTGTGGTTGTCAGGTCTATTGATGAATCATAATATAGAGCTATGGTATAAGAAAGCACATAGATGATGTGGATCCGAACTGTTTTAGCTAACTTATATATTGGTGTGCCACTTCCTATGCAATTACATTGTGAATATCATACAACCTTATTCATTGCAAATAATCATGTTTTTCATGAGAGAACTAAACATATTGAAGGGGATTGCCATTATACACGAGACATGATTCAGAAAGGTTTTATTTCTACTTCCCATGTAAGCTCAAGTGAACAAACTGCAAACATTTTCACCAAGGCCTTACTCATAGGACCCTTTCAAAAGTGTACATCCAAGCTGAGCATGATTGACATCCATGCTCCATCTTGAGGGGGAGCGTAGAGATATTATTATGTTTATGTATTGTTTTCAATCTTCCATCTTATGTAATTTACCCGTGGGCTTCTCCTCTGTATAAGAGAGCCCTGGAGTTCTTTGGTATAAGACAATTGATATTTTTCCCAACATACCCTTTTTTCGAGAACAATGTCCAATGCACCCTCCATTTACTCAATGAGATCTTTAAACACTTGTTTTATATCAGACAATTGTGGCTGAAGTTCACTAACTTTGCGCCACACGGGAGGGACAACACTTCACGCTCAAAACCTTTAAGTTCCTCGGTGCTTATTAAGCATTCCCCAATAACTTTGAAAGCCTCTTTGACCCCCTTTAGATGTCTAAACCTTTTACTCTCAACATGGCAATTGTGCCATTGTCTCCTTGAATTGAACATGCCCCATCATTTCGATAACTTCCCATAGATCTTCCCCCAACGTCTCGAGGGCGAGAAAGAACCTATTTTTAAGCCTCTAATATTTTTCCTCTTGGAGGTAGAGGCATTGAAGGATATGGTTAGATCCTCAAGCGCATCACGGAAGCGTGAGCGTCGTATCGAATACGACGAGGAGCGACTAGTCGCACTAGTTGCTCGATGGAACGGAATTTAAAAATTTTTCTTACGACGAAACCACATGATCCAAGAACACTTCTCAGATCGTTTCGTCTAAACCACAATCAAGTAATTAGGATTACCTCTTGAAGCGTGGTTGCGATCAAGTCTCTAAACGAAGAGACCTCCTGTCTCAAGTCCGATCCGACGGAGGAGACGCTTGCGAGCGCGGGGATGAACCGCGTGCTTCTCGCAATCCATGTTGATGATCCAAGCGGCGGATCTCCTGATCTCGACACACGAGATCTGACATCTTCTTCACGAGCAAGGCGCACTGAAGGAGTCGGAGATCCACGAGCAGACGAACGGGTAGCTTAAGACTATGCCGCGATGATGGAGAACCTCTCTAGGTCATCCATGGTGGACGGCCATGAGAGGAAGAGAGATGGCGTGTAGAGAGAAAGGGAGAGAGATGTGCTACAATAGCATTATGTGTCAAGAAGAGCAATGGGGTGCCTCTCCTTTTATAGGGTTTTGGGATCCATGGATCTCAATCCATGGGACAACACAAATCCAATGGCTCTCATTTATTGTGTTTCTTTTAATGGCTAAGATTTGTGTTGGTAAAACCAACAACAATTAATTTAATTTAAATTAAATTTATGTCGATAAATCAACACAATTTAATCACAAAAATTAAATCATCAATACATGGAGATAATAGAAGAGAGAAAGCCTCCTTCCATATGGAGAGGGGGGCGGCCTCCCTTTCCTAATGGGAGTGGTGGTCGTCCACCCTCCTCCATTAGGAAGGTGGCTATTTTATCTTTTATGTAATCTCCATTATTTGCAACAACTTTTGTTGCAAATTATTCTACAAAAATAATTTACAATTATTTTGTAGACATTGTAATCTTGCCATTGAAAAATTTGTGAATCATGTTCACAACCCAAAACAAAATGTAAATTACATTTTCAATTCAATATCCAATGTGAATCCAATTCACATTATCATTTAATTAACAAATGTAAATTACAAATATCTCTCTCTTATATATTATAAATCACAATTCAATATCCAATGTGAATCCAATTCACATTATTATTTAATTAACAAATGTAAATTACAAATATCTCACTCTTATATATTATAAATCACATTTATAATATATATAACTAATATGGATATTTCTATCCACATTATTCATATCCATGATAATTAAATCACATTTAATCATCTTAGATCTTTATTCTTTTGTTCTCAAATAATATGAATCACATTCACATTATTTACATCTTTAATAATTAAATCACATTTAATTATCTCAGATAACTCTCTTTATAATATGAATCAAATTCATATTACTCATGATAATTAAATCACATTTAATTATCCATTTTCTCAATGCTTGGATATATATATATATATATATCAACAATAGAATTATCCATGAACTCCTTCAAGGATAATGCGCTTTCTCCGCAGATACTTGGAGATAAGGACATGGCGATTGTATTGTTCCACGTATAGTGACATGGATATTGAGATCATATCTCAAAACCAGATCGCGAGCCTCTCATAGATGCTTGATTAAATCAAGACCGCAAATCTAATCTTCTCATTGCATCTGAATCTCATTCAGATCAATGTCCAACATTTGGACTAAGATCAGATTACTTCTCTACTGAGAGGAGTCACTAAAATCCAGACCCGTTTCATCACTCCCTAGGAATGGAAGCGTCATGGTAATACAATCGTTTATGATCACATCACCCTCAGGTATTTCTAATACCTGCACATCCTGCATACTAGAAGACTCAGAATAAACCCGAAGTATTAGATCAACTTTACATTGTCTACTTCAGGTTTCTATCAGTAAGTTTCTCATTCGATCATTGGAAGTCGGTATCGATTATAAACTTTCCAAAAGCACATGTCATACCTAGGTCTTGATCATATACTTTCCAAAAGTATATATTAAACCTACAAATTCAGTCAAGCTTCTAAAGCGAGACGACCATGCGCATGGAATTTGATTCTTCCCAATATCTCATGAGTGAGCTCATGTCTTCCGGTTCAGTAACTGAACCTGTATGATCCCTTTTAGAGATCGTATTACTCATATGCCCTTATATGCACACCAACGCACCGGTGTATAGACCTTGATTAGGTCATCAACCTATTGGTCTGCCAAATGTACATACTCAAACATATAGTAACACATCTGTCTCCGGTCAGAGGATGTGTGCCTGTATCATGACAGCATACGATATAGGACTTTGGTTATCTCGATCTCGTTAAGTCAACTCTATGACCTAACTAATCTGACACCTTCGAATCTCTATTCCTATGCAGAGGACCTGCATCAAGAGGTCGGTCAGATATCAGCCTAACTGAGATAGGATTGCCATCTCCTACTCTGGCTGGAGATCATCTCTTAATAATCATTTGATGGTGCTTGACGAGTCCTCAATCTAACTCATTAGATATTCATCGAAGCACCAGCCTCTATGATTCAATAATTGAATCAACAGCTGTATGATCATTAAGATGGCCATGGTACATAACCCTAATTGTACTAAGGGACCTATTATGCAAATTATTCATTCCTCATTTCAGATCAGGGAATGATATTCGTAATAACATTTATTACATAATGGCTCGCCGTGGGCTCGCATATCCAACAATCTCCCACTAGCCCAAAGAGCCATTAATGGGCTAATCATTTAAACCCACACTCATGTGACAATCATAGGCTATTAAGAAAATAGCTAGGTAAGTTGATCAGTCACTCTGTTTCTGCGAGACTACGCCAAGTCCTTTTACGACACTTGCATATCCCCAGTAACAGTGCTCGCATGTAATGCGAATGTTGCATCTCATGCAACCAATACTCAATTTTTTTTGTTAAAGCTATTATAGGGTCCTTGACACTATTGTTATAACCAGTATTTCCAAAATCCTTATCAGAATACCTTTATTCCTAGAGATCACTATCTCTAAAGGTATCCGAAGTTAAGACCTTTTAGATCACTATCTATAAAATCTTAAGTATTTGAAGATAAGACTTTGAGATCACTATCTCAAAAATCTTATCATCTATATATATTTTGTTATTACTGCAATCAAGTGTTTTATCTCCACAGCAGGATTAGTAACAGTTTACTACTCCCACTGCATGGCAGACATCCGGTATTCGTACACATCTAGCATACACTCAGCTTCTCGTAACTGATGCACAAGTGCAAGCAGTTCTAGCATTCACTTCCTCAACCTTTTGAGGTGCTATCCATTTATATAGGTCAGTACCATATCTTAAGGGATGGAAGCTTTTCTTGGAATTTCTAAGAATAGAATATGTCCAAGGTGTACTACAAATGTGGCAGTCCCAATATCCTCTTCTCTTTGCTTCTGAACAACTTCAGAACATGGATCTAAGAGGTATCCTTGAGATTATATCTCGAGGTATGGGATTACTAGATTATAAAACACTTATTATTATCATCCTTAGATCATTCCAAATGATTAGGACATTATCTACATTTAGCACGATGAACACAATGGCACTCCCACTAAGCTTCACATGGTTCATCAAGATTTTATCTGAAATCATAATATTTATAATTTCATCAAATCTTATGTTCCAACTAGGAAGCTTATTTGAGTCCAAAGATGGAGTTCTTTAGCTTACACACCTTGCTTTCCTCAACCATGAAGCCCTGGGGCTACTTCTATGAATATCCTCAGAGAGGTATTCATAGAGGAATGCAATCTTGACTCACATCATGAAGATGTCATAGTCAAGTTGTGTAGCTATAGTTAGCAATATTCTGATGGGTTAAAGCAAGGTCATTGGAGAGGAAGTCTCATCGCAAGCGATGTCTTCTCTTTGATGTGTAGCTCATGGCTACGAACCGTGCTTTGAAGGTCTCTACCTTCTCATCAGATTTCCTCTTTTTCTTGAAGATCCATTTACACCTTAATGGGTCTTACCCATATAGGTGGATCCTTGAGGGTCCATATACAACACTTGTATGTGAAGTCTACATTAGACTTTTTTATTGCTAACATCCATCTTTCCATGTCATGATCCTCAGGAACTTCATCACATGTAGTCCGATCATTTTCACATGGAATACATCCTCAAACTTATTTGAAGAAGCATTAGTGTTTCACCTTCAATTATTCCTTTTAGTTTCCGATTTCAGGAGCCTCATTATCTTCTCAAGATTAAATGAGTTCCTTTACTTCATTTTTATCTTGATTCTTAAGAGAGTCATCCTCTAAGAATCACATTCTCAGAGATGAGATCCTTTAAGAATCTCAAGGTCATAAAGTAGGTATTCAATACCATCCTTTATTTTCCTGATGAAGTAGCACTCTCTAGTGCTAGATTCCAGCTTACATGCATGGAACCTTATTAAGTATATAATGTAGTCTCTACTACATATATACCTTGGAAACTAAGAGATAATTATGCTAGGATTAATCATTGATTAAATCATGTCACACATGATCAATTGTATCTCCCTACAACTCTATTGAGTTCAGGTTCATTAGGAGGATTGAGATAGGAATGATATTCATATCTCCATAAGGTATTTCTTGAATACATCTAATAGGTACATGCTACCTTGGTTAGATCAAATTCATTTCATCTTCCTTCAAACTTTGGTTCTAAACCAAAATTGTGAAATCTTTGAACATTTCAAAGTTTTTTAAGTGAAGAGAAGAAATCTCATGTCACAAATAATCACTAATAGATATCACATATCCATAATGTTTATTCTGATATAGATGATTCACATACATCAATATGTATGAGATCTTGAATACCTTAACATCTTACATCTTTCCCAAAGAAGGGTGTATTGGACATCTTTTACTTTGAATACAATATTCACAAGTATGTGAGATTTGAATCTTTAGACAATCTAAAGTTTTATGTCTTACTAGTCCATTGATCTCATCAATAGACATATGTCCAAAACTTGATGCCAGATCATTGTCAAATGATCTTTTATCCTCCTATTGATCTTTAAAGGTTTAATTTTCAGTATTAGAAATCTTAATGAACCATTCATTAATTTTCTAATTTAGTAGAGTCCACTAGACTTTAGATTACTATCTGAAATATCTCCATCATAACTCTTTATGATAGATTTATTACAGAATTCATGTTTATATCTAACAGTTAGAAATAAACAATGAGTGTATTCTAATATCTAGGTCATAGAGACATTCTCTAAGACTAAGGGCTCCCACTGAAAATATGAAGTCTATTGATACAATGGAAATTGTTGCAACACTTGCATCACTTTCAATATGGATGACCAATAAACCTTAAGATCAAATTTCTAATATTCTAATACAAATGCAACCAATTGCAAGTGTTTTTAGAAGATTGAGATACAATTATTAGACTTTATCTTATCAAATAAGTAAGTCAATTTTAATGATTAAATGTAGGTTATTCTGATGTATTATCCGATTCCTTCTCTAAGGATTCTAGATAGATTTGATGATCATACTATCAACACATCAATATATTGCAGTATTGGCATTCATCCAACTCTTTGGATGTCATATGGAAGTCACAGAAGTACAGTCAACTCTTTGATTATACTTCTTGCTTGGGTCCAACCCATGCTTCCACTACGCTCCCTTAATCTATAAACAACCATTGCTTAAGACTAAGGATCTCTTGTGTAAAATTCAAAAAGAATTCATTGTAAGAGCATTTTAACATTTATACATGCTTCACCCAATTCATACAATATGAATATTATGAAGCTTCATGAATAACTAAAGTATAGACAGTAGAATGATGACACTCATCATCTACATCCATCTAAACTTTTTTTTTAAAAAAAACATAGGTTCAGGTAGGTACTCAAACAATTTGAATACATTATCTCTTATAGAGCTACCATTCTACATGATGCAGAGAACCATGTCATTCATGATTAAATGTCAAGAGCACATATGCATGCCAAAAAATCTTTATTGATTTTATAAGGATTATTTGATAATTACGATCATCAGACATGTCACTTCCAAAGTATATTCAATGAGATCAAGACATATAGAGACATACAAACCCTAGGGTTTTAGTCCTATTGTCTTATTTAATTATCATTCCTCATTATTATGAGGAAACTTACACATTGCAACCACATACATTATGTGTTCAATTGCAAGTACAATATCTGGATCAAAGGGTCCAATCCATGATATTTTACTGGTTATCATTGAGTATAACATTGAGTGGGATTAATGAAGGATTATCTGAAATAAGAAATTTGCATAAATATATATAAATATATAATTTACTTTGATTTAGGAATTTTTATATCAAAGTTGTCTTGCCATGTCAACAATGAAAGTTCATTCCCTTAATCACTTTCAATGTAAGAGATATACTTACCATTATATCTCAAGCAAGATCTGGGATCTCCTTCCTTATCTTTGTTGCATCCCAATAATATGAGAACCTACAACTCGGATAAAAAGAAGCGGGAACACATTCCGCCTTGCAAGTCCAACTTGCATCTCCCAATTCGGTCTTTAACACCCGTGCCCACCACCCCTAAGGTGATGTTGACCCGTCATTAATTGAACCAACCGTCAAGAGGAATACAACTCGCTATGCGCAATCCAATATCGCCCCAATAATATGAGGACCTGATATTGGGGTCACTACGCATACGTCCTTACTCTTTCGAGAAGCGACGAGCCCGATCCAAATGGATCATATGCAGGAGCTGTCACTTCGGACATGCGTCTCCCACATATAATATCTGGCGACGAAACCCTTCGCCTTGACGGGAGACCATGGATGTCACTTATGTGATCCTCCATATCATATTCAAATTATAATTAATCATTATGAATCACATTCATTACGATTAATTCTTCCAATGGAAATAATAACTCTATTCATAATAGAGTTATTAGTTGGATATAATTAACTTAATCATATTAAATTAATTTTCAATCCAATTCAATCAACAAACTTGATTTTACTTGAATATATGGTATTATCTCAAAATACGTATTAATTCGTATTTTAATAATTAGAAAAATACATCTTAATCCCTCGGACATTATACCGGCCCTACCCGCTGTCATGGCCAGTACCGGCGGGAGTGGGACGGACCGCATACGTTGCAACCCGCTACCCCAGCGATCCCCGACTAGACACCATATCCGCCTCGGGAAAGGATAATGCCAAATTGATTAATTTGTACTTGAGATGATCATCGGTTCTTCAACCGAAATTATACCATATAGTAATCAAAACAATTTTGATTATAAGGAAATTTGCTAGACAAATTCCCATTCCTATTCAAGCAAGGAGTTTGATGATTGTGTTTCCAATTATGATTTAGATCAAATCTAATCAATTAATTGGTTGAGACCAAGTCAATTAAGGAAATAATCATCTTCCAATATTTCTCAAATATTTTCCATAATTATTTCTCGAAATTAACAATTAATTTCATTAATTGACAATCACATGGTTCTTGATTAGGAAAGTAACTTCTGCAGTGACCCCTACTTACTAGAATTAGCATATCTCAATCAATTTAAATCCAAATTAAGCAAAGTCAGTTTCCAAAGTTTGCTAATTTGATTTACAACAGAATCTATGTGATTTGCATGCATTTCGAGGTGTCTCTAAACAGTAATTAACTCTTTAATTACGTTAAGATTCGCAGTTCCCGTAACAGTGAATACATGTTCATTAAAACTACCATATCTAGAGCATACGAAATCCGATTTACGCAAACTCAGATCCTATGGTTTCCTTATTTAATGGGGAACAAAATCCAAGTGCTATTTTCGTGTTTAAACAATTTAAACATGGCCGAAAAATTACACTAAACAGATCTGCGAAATCAAATGCGATAAAAAACTTTCGCGACCTTAACAAATCCAAGTCGTCCTCGGTTAGCGAATCATATTCGAAACCATCGACCTAAGACTCTGATACCACTTGAAGGATATGGTTAGATCCTCAAGCGCGTCACGGAAGCGTGAGCGTCGTATCGAATACGACGAGGAGCGACTAGTCGCACTAGTTGCTCGATGCAGCGGAATTTAAAAAATTTTCTTACGACGAAACCACATGATCCAAGAACACTTCTCGGATCGTTTCATCTAAACCACAATCAAGTAATTAGGATTACCTCTTGAAGCGTGGTTGCGATCAAGTCTCTAAACGAAGAGACCTCCTGTCTCAAGTCCGATCCGACGGAGGAGACGCTTGCGAGCGCGGGGATGAACCGCGTGCTTCTCGCAATCCACGTTGTAGATCCAAACGGCGGATCTCTTGATCTCGACACACGAGATCTGACGTCTTCTTCACGATCAAGGCGCACTGAAGGAGTCGGAGATCCACGAGCAGACGAACAGGCAACATAAGACTATGCCGCGATGATGGAGAACCTCTCTAGGTCATCCATGGTGGACGACCATGAGAGGAAGAGAGATGGCGTGTAGAGAGAAAGGGAGAGAGATGTGCTACAATAGCATTATGTGTCAAGAAGAGCAATGGGGTGCCTCTCCTTTTATAGGGTTTTGGGATCCATGGATCTCAATCCATGGGACAACACAAATCCAATGGCTCTCATTTATTGTGTTTCTTTTAATGGCTAAGATTTGTGTTGGTAAAACCAACTACAATTAATTCAATTTAAATTAAATTTATGTTGATAAATCAACACAATTTAATCACAAAAATTAAATCATCAATATATGGAGATAATAGAAGAGAGAAAGCCTCCTTCCATATGGAGAGGGGGGGCGGCCTCCCTTTCCTAATGGGAGTGGTGGCCGTCCACCCTCCTCCATTAGGAAGGTGGCTATTTTATCTTTTATGTAATCTTCATTATTTGCAATAACTTTTGTTGCAAATTATTCTACAAAAATAATTTACAATTATTTTGTAGACATTGTAATCTTGCCATTGAAAAATTTATGAATCATATCACAACCCAAAACAAAATGTAAATTACATTTTCAATTCAATATCCAATGTGAATCCAATTCACATTATCATTTAATTAACAAATGTAAATTACAAATATCTCTCTCTTATATATTATAAATCACATTTATAATATATATGACTAATATGGATATTTCTATCCACATTATTCATATCCATGATAATTAAATCACATTTAATCATTTTAGATCTTTATTCTTTTGTTCTCAAATAATATGAATCACATTCACATTATTTACATCTTTGATAATTAAATCACATTTAATTATCTCAGATAACTCTCTTTATAATATGAATAAAATTCTTATTACTCATGGTAATTAAATCACATTTAATTATCCATTTTCTCAATGCTTGGATATATACATCAACAATAGAATTATCCACGAACTCCTTCAAGGATAACGCGCTTTCTCCGCAGATACTTGGAGATAAGGACAGGGCGATTGTATTGTTCCACATATAGTGACATGGATATTGAGATCATATCTCAAAACCAGATCGCGGGCCTCTCATAGATGCTTGATTAAATCAAGACCGCAAATCTAATCTTCTCATTGCATCTGAATCTCATTCAGATCAATGTCCAACATTTGGACTAAGATCAGATTACTTCTCTACTGAGAGGAGTCACTAAAATCCAGACCCGTTTCATCACTCCCTAGGAATGAAAGAGTCATGGTTATACAATCGTTTATGATCACATCACCCTCAGGTATTCCTAATACCTGCACATCCTGCATACTGGAAGACTTAGAATAATCCCGAAGTATTAGATCAACTTTACACTGTCTACTTCAGGGTTCTATCAGTAAGTTTCTCATTCGATCATTGGAAGTCGGTATCGATCATATACTTTCCAAAAGCAAATGTCATACCTAGGTCTTGATCATATACTTCCCAAAAGTATATATCAAACCTACAAATTCAATCAAGCTTCTAAAGCGAGACGACCATTCGCACGGAATTTGATTCTTCCCAATATCTCATGAGTGAGCTCATGTCTTCCGGTTCAGTAACTGAACCTATATGATCCCTTTGAGAGATCGTATTACTCATATGCCCTTATATGCACACCAACGCGCCGGTGTATAGACCTTGATTAGGTCATCAACCTATTGGTCTGCCAAATGTACATACTCAAACATATAGTAACACATCTGTCTCCGGTCAGAGGATGTGTGCCTGTATCGTGACAGCATACGATATAGGACTTTGGTTATTTCGATCTTGTTAAGTCAACTCTATGACCTAACTAATCTGACACCTTCGAATCTCTATTCCTATGCAGAGGACCTGCATCAAGAGGTCGGTCATATATCAGCCTAACTGAGATAGGATTGCCATCTCCTACTCTAGATAGAGATCATCTCTTAATAATCATTTGATGGTGCTTGACGAGTCCTCAATCTAACTCATTAGATATTCATCTAAGCACCAGCCTCTATGATTCAATAATTAAATCAACAACTGTATGATCATTAAGATGGCCATGGTACATAACCCTAATTGTATTAAGGGACCTATTATGCAAATTATTCATTCCTCATTTCAGATCAGGGAATGATATTCGTAATAACATTTATTACATAATGGCTCGCCGTGGGCTCGCATGTCCAACAGGCATCACCTGAGGTCTTGAGACACATCATTGCCTTGGGTCCATGAGAGCCCGATTTATAATATCCGATTTTTTGCTTCATAAGGCCACTATCGGGTAGGTTGACATGCATCGTATCTTGAGTCCCAATGGATGCTTTTGTTGTTTGTGGCACAGTCCCACTAACAAGCAGGATAACCATCTTATAACCATGAGTCCCACCAAATTCGAAGCTCGATTGAATCTTAGGAGATATCTGGAGTAATTACGCTTATGCTGACTTGAGTGTAAAAGCTCCAACTTGGATCCTTTGAGACCTACTTCAGCATATCCCCTGGGGTAGGAGAAGTTAAAGAGAACCTACATATGACTTAAGGCTGTTATGAGTTGACTCAGCCTTGGAGAACACACTAGTTGAGATACCTTTATTTTCCAAGGAGGTAGATTTGAATAATCCCGAGCCAATCAAATGTCAAGAAAGGCGGATCCTTCTTTCCCTGATTGTGTCTTCCTCGGGAATTGATGTCTTATGATAATTGTCGAGAGTCGATTGAATTTCCATCGGCTCAGGGATGGGTCCTCCACCGCCCCTGCCCAGTTGTGGATTCGTAATGACAATACGGTCCAATTTCTCCTCCATGATCTACAAGCCATATGTGGATTTGTCGACCTATAGACAAGCGCTAATGGAAGCTCACCACTTTGGATGAGACCTCAATAATGACATCTAGTGAATGCCCTTTTGGGAGGTCGTTAGCGACAATGACTTGAAGTTCTCCCACCTCCTTGAAACTTGCCCCTAAGGGGTCACGATCTCTACATGTAAGAGAAAAGCTATGTATCTACATGTAAGAGGAAAGCTATGTACTCGCATTATCATTTGCACGATAACTTCAAGCTTCCATCATTGATCGTAGGCCTTCTCCATATCACCTTTCCTTCAAGCAACCGATTGGACTCCAACAAATTGGCGAGTTATCTCTCGGACAACCCTCTAACACAAATCAGATATGAATCTAGAGTTATACATCCCCAACAAAGGAGTTGGTAATCACCTCTCTAAGGGATTCGATGGCATCAGAGATGCACTGAGACGCATCCTTGCATTCATTGATGAAAACATATTTCAATCCCTCCTACATCGCCTTCTGGCTGGACTCGAGCTTTACAAACCAGATACCCAAGGCATGTTCATTTATGATGGTCATGCCTCCCACATCTGAAACGAACCACCGGGTCTCTACAGTCACGGCTAAGATGGTTTCGTCCTGCACATCGAAGACATCTATCATGGAGACCAACTAGAGCCTTGGAGCCTCTCCCCCTTGCTTTCCTTATTGTACCTTAACAACGGTGTCCATGGACTCCAACATGAGCCACTAATTTGTCTTCATACCACACTCTAGCTAGGGTTGCTCTAGTCCTCTCATGTCATTCATGTTATCTCACGTCATCCACACCAGCCTTCCCTATTTGTTGTCAACCATGGAAAGATCTTCACCCACACTAGTAACTCGGATTTGCAGGATGATGCCTTCCCCAACATCGCAAGCGTAGAAAACTGATGACCAAGACATGCATGTCTAGATTTACGCATTACGAGAATTGTTGTTGCTTATGATGCGGTGTTCTTTAGGAGAATTGGAGCATATATTTCTAACTTGTGATTGAGTTAGGGAGATCTAGTTAGTAATTTATATATCTCGGATGGATGTTTCTAGATTCGAGTGTCTCTGGACCTCCTTTGTGAAAGCTTAGATCTACGAAGGATTAGTTAAGACTCATTTGCACACTTTGGGCCATTTGGCTTCCATCCCACCTCTTCCTTCTCATAATATTCATTGAGTCATCATTCTCCTTGAGATTTACCGATACACTTTGGGCCATTCGGCTTCTACTTGGAGTCTACTTGAATTCTCGTCTTTACCTCTTCACAAACGGTTGAGGGAACTTCAATTTTCATTCAAACCACCCAATTATCACCAACCCGGAATAACGATTCTTTTTCATCTTGATGTCTTTAGTAAATGATTAAGTTGCTTTTTACGAATCTTTGCCACCTCAACATTAGAGAAGGAAGTATTGCCCACCATTTTGAAAGTTTTTTTCCTCACTGTGTAGAGAAACCTCCCCTCCATTTTTCAGTTTTTCTAGGCTCCGCCTTGTACATATATTGAAAGCATGCCATTTCTTATTGCACAGAAATTCAAACTATTCTGATATTTTGTTAATGATCACGTGAACTACAAAGTGAAATTAGCCTATTTGGATGGGATCCCCCCCAATATGCTCCTTTCTTTTCTTCTTCTATCTCTTCATCCCTTCTTTCCATGCCTTCTCAATAGTGAATCATATGTCCGCCAAAATAACTTCATAAGTGAATTATCGTGCAAACATGGTTTTTCTCTCTTTCTCCTTCCCAGCAAATTGTCATTGATGCTGAACTCTTCTAGGCTTTTCTAAGATATTCACTTGCTGAAGTCTTTCGCCAGCCACTGCAGGAGACGAAGTTATCACCTGCTGATGCTTTTTAATCTGCTCTCTGTTGGTTGTGACTCGTGGATTGGTTTGCATCTGTTTTAACACAAATATTTTCTTCGTCCAAGGGAAGAGACTGCATTGGTGGATTGCTAAATGATGCAGCAACATCTTCGTTCATGCAAAGGTATCTCTCCAAATATTTACAGTGGCAAGATGCTGGATATGATTTTCACTTCTGATAGTTTGATCTTTCGTTGGCTTTGATACATTATGCCCATTTAATCTCAGCAGAGGTTAAAAGGAAAGTTGGTATAGCTCTGTTAGAGGATAAGATGAGAGAAAACTGCTTAAGATGGGTTGACCATTTGCAAAGGAGGTCAGTTGATGCACCCGTTAGAAGATGCAGAATTTGGGATGTTGCGATGCTTAAGAAAGGGCGAAGACGGCCCAAGAAGTGTTGGAATGAGACTATCCGAAGGGATCTAAGTCCGAGAATGACCCAAACGGATCTAAATGGAGGTTAAAAAATCCATGCAGTCGACCCTAGTTAATTGTGAGAAAAGGATTTGTTGTTGTTAGACCTCCACTCTGTCATTGCTTGTGAATCCATAGGTGGCACCACCAATTCAAATATCAACAAACTGTTGAGGCTGCTGCTCCATCAGCTACTAAGATTGTTGTGAATCAATCTCATATTTGCTAGGACTTTAATGAAGTTGTTGCTGCTGCTGTGAAATTATAGTAGCACCTCTAGTGTTGCCATTTTCTTACCGTTGCTTCTCCTTCTGTTGTTGCTCATGTAGCAAGGCATGCTCCATGCTGATGCTCCAACAGCTGTCGTGGCTGTGGAGCATTAACCACCAACAACTGAAGCAACATTTGCGGTTATTTTTGTAGAGAACAAGCAACAGGTGTAGCTGGAGCTGCTACTACTGCCTAAGGCTGTTGCTGCAAATTATCTAGTTGTTGTTGTAGTAGTTATTTTGGGGGGCTCAAACCAGTTTCAAACTATCAAGTGGATTGGTCAACGGATGCAAATCAACATTTTTCGTCTTTTTCTGCCAACATGTGTCCATGTCGTCTTGCCTCTCTGGATTTCTTCATCAATCATCATTCTTTTCTCAATTTTACATGCCTCCAAATCATGTCTTAAAACTGCAGCAGTTAGAACAAAACCTGGGCATCTTTTTATAGACTGTCCTTTGCTTGAAAGTTTGATTGCCATTTCGAATCACCACTTGAATTCTCCGCTGAAGTAGATAGATCTCAACGTATACCTGCAAGTAGCTTTGTCTAGAGAACTCCATATCGTTTTTGTCCGTTCAAATGTACCTCCCCAAAACATGATCAATGGACTCCAATTTGGGAAGACGAACATTCAAACTCGGAAGTCCCACCCAAACAACAGCATAAATTGTCCTCAAATTTGGTCTGAAATAGGGTGACCACCACCATCTTTGTTGGAACTTGAAATCACCATATATATAAATTCTTGTTCATGTGAATCTAATTAGAATGTCTAGAATACAAAGCTGCCATGATAATGTCACCCTTATGATTGAGTTGACTTTTCAAGTGTTTTTGAAAGGAGAAGAAATCCATTCTAGAGTGCTGAGATCGGGCAACAAGATTTGACACAAACCGCTTTTGCAATTTTATCACTTCATCTTCTGTGAACTCAACCACAAATCACCATATATCAACTTGGCCTCTCTTATGGGAGCGGATTTACCAAAACTAGGAGGGGTGTGGGTGCCCCTCATAGCATATACATAAGAAAAGGCATTGATATCCTTAGCAACACGATTATCTCCCTCTCATCGACCATTTTCTTTAACTCTATCTTTCTTCCAGTATGCGTTGGAGAAATCTTGGGGAATTGATCTTTAGAAAATTCAACCCATGTGACCATATCCTATGCAGCTGCAAGCCTTCAGTCCTACAGCTCTCTCAAGAGCTTATCATTGAACCCTCAGGCAGTACTTGCCTCCTTTTTGCCAGTGTTGTCAAAGACACCTTCCTTTGCAGCAACATGTTACCTACAACTGTTACAAAGATCTGCAGTAGGAGGTTCCTAGAAACCAGCTTGCAGCTTGCCCCTCCAGCGGTGTCTCGCAGCAACACCATATATATTTTTCTCTTGCTTTCAATGTAACAAACATTTCAATTCCAATTTATAAATTTTAAGTCTACTTGGAATATATCATAATTTTCTGGTATCTTTTTAATAATTTTCTAGAATTTTATGTCAATGTTAATTTTTATGTGATTTTCATTTAGAATTATTATATTGCTTTTGTCACACGCAACTGAAGAACAATCCTTCTAGAAATTTATCAAATAATCCATGATATATCTTATGTGATTCTTCTTTTAAAAATTATTTCACCATAACACGCAAGCTTTACAGATGTTTTATGTATTCACTATAGCCATTGGCTTATGTAGAAGATCGAGAGATTTGGAGAAACCTTATCCTGTATCAGCTGTTGTAAAAATTTTTCAAAAATCTTTCAAGGAAACTAAGGTGGTAAGGCATATATTTTTAAATTTCCAAGTTTTCAAGTTTTTTTCAAATAAATCTTTGAGCTATTGTATATTAATCTATGTTTTTTGTGTGACAAGGGCCAGAATGTCAGTCTTACGTACGAGGACAATGAGAAAGATAGAAAGATCAGGACTGGAAGTTTCAATAAACTTCCATTGATGGTGGTACCTTGTAATGATGCTCATAACATGTTTTTAGATAATGCGATGTTTAGCCATTCAACATCATTGCGTGCATTCTGGTCTGATGTGAATGAAATGTTGGTAACATATGAATTACAAGACCTATCATTCTCTGATTGGATGGTATACAAGAGTCAACAAGATGTCAATCCTCTACAGCTAAGGTGATTCTTTTATCTGTGTTACATTATTTGATAATAGAATAGGCTATTATTATTCCTTCGTAATATATTTTTAAAAAATAAATATGAAACATATCCTTTTTAATAACACACCTTTTAAAGATGTGAATTTATTTATCCTTGTGATATGATATGTAGAATACTTATTTAATCATGTATCACAACGATGAGAGATAATGTAGATTCTTAATTAAATTATTTATCGTAGCAATTATGTATATATATATATATATGCTTTCATTCACTAATATTATAATTCTTGTTGCAAGGCGTTGACAAAATTTACAGATGACATACACATGCACAATAATTGTTTGGAAGATTTTGATGTAAAAAATCTTTTCATGTATCGTGAAGAAATAAAGGTATGTAATGTGAGGTTTGCACAATTCCTTCCCGTTAACCAAATAAGAGATTACACAAATCTAGCAACGATAATCAGGCACAACATATTTGGTCAGAAGACTCTGCCTTATGACATGGAATTCTTACTAAGGATAATGGAAAATCCAACATTGTAAGATACTTTTTAAAAGTATTGTATTTACAATTTAATTGTTGTTTATTTAGATATAAATACCTTTATACTTTTTTATAACATTACTAGATCAAGAGATAGCTATCTCATTAGCTCCCATATTACCACAATGATTCAAAAAGACGATTGGAATTCATTAGAGAACTTTATGCATTGCCTCACCACTTGGACCCGAATGCATATAGTAGAATGATGGCATGCTTTAGAAGGACTTCTATCGATTGTTGGGGGCAAAACATTCCCAAAAATACCTATTTGAACCATGTAATTATCCACGGCACCGCCGGTCACTGTGGGAGAAGACAAGATTGCGAAAGTCGTATCGCTTTTTTACGTCATGCAGACACACATATGGGTGACCACGTAGTACAAGTAGAAAAAAATATTATTTCGATAAATGAAAGTTTGTAGAAGTAAAAAGTGATATTTTCTTTTTCAGGATACAATTTTGGAGAATGCGAAGGAACATATCATTTGGGATATCTTCCCCAAAAGCATGGCTATGATTCAAAAATTCTTGAGTGACTATGGTGCTTTGAAATATTTTAGGTATGTAATCGTTTTCTTAAATAATCATACATAAAACATATCTGATTGACATTAAATTTATAAGATGTACGCTAAATTTAGAAACAATTTTATTTTATCTTCAGACTTTTCATTTATAATGTACCCTAGAATGTTATTATCTAATGCTAAATGTGAAGTTTATATCATTTATATTTTAATTAGAGCATCTCTTTCGAAAGAAATGCGGAAGATTATAAGGAATAAGAGAATGCCTAAAATAGCTAGGTATAACATATTGTTTATTACTGTTATTACATGTTATAATGAAGGATGTTGGACACCTTTGACTTTGATACCTCTCTGACTATTCTTTTTTCTTCAACATAAAACTGGAGGTTGTTTTTTTTTCTTGGTAAGTATGACCTTATTTTTAAAAAATAGACAAGAAACTTCCATATTTACGAAAAGCTATATAGGAGTTTTCTTTTGAAAGGCCGGTATTCCTTGAATGCATCTTAAAGAAATTTTTATTTTCATATTGCTTTAGTTTTTTTTGCTGGAATAATTATTTAAATATTTCTGATATTGCTAACTTTTAATTTGAAGGCTTTTGGAAAGAGCTCTCGTTATAATGAGGAATAGGGGTTGTGTGCAGATTTGTCAATTAATGTAAACGTTGAGAGAAAAACGGCTTATATAGTATTCCTAAATGATTGTTTTTCAATATTAAAATTCTTTGTAAATGGTTGTACATGCTAGACTAGTCAATTTGTAATACAAACTTTTGTATATTCTGTTTGCAGTTAACATGGAAGGAGAATTCACTGACTTAGGTCTGGAAGACGGCTTTGGTTTTTTTTGAAACTATAGAAATGCAAGGACTATACGAAGGGATCTTAGTATTTTGGATATAAGCTTGAGATTGACCCAAGATAGATCTTAATGGAGGTGAAGAATCCATGTAGTCGACCCTATTTAATTGTGGGAAAAGGCTTTGTTGTTCTTCTTGTATGGAAATGCAAGACTATTGAAGAATGATGGTAAACTGTGAAACAATGAAAGAATGATGTTGAACTGTGGAACTGCAAGAGGGCTTTGTTTTGTTTTAATACTGTGGAACTTTAATGATTGTATGCCTAAGATATACATTGTTATTTTCCTTTGTACTTGCACACATTCTTGTAGGTTACTTTAAATTGGATGTTCCTGTATCAAAAATACAGCGTTGGGGGCGACTATTTTGTTGAGGTTGAATGTTCATGTAGGATCAATAACGAAGGTTTCGCCACAATGTTCTATGAAAAGTATATGGTCGATATTGGGAATCTCAGTTTCTTCTATTGCAGAATTTTGTTCCATTATTCGATTATTAGGGAAGTCAATTTTCTTTATTTATCAGTGCCACTGTCCGCTAATGTTTTTAAGGGTCTATCTTGTAAAGGTGTATTGGTATTCATAACTTCTCAAATTGAGGATTTCCTTGTAGCTTTCTCTGGCAATGGTGACTGTCAACAAGTGGGCTGAGAATCTTGATGAGTGGGGATTGATTTTATCCTTGCTCTATGGCAACATTTTTATTCTTTTGAAGACCTCTGCTATTATTGGAGCACGTTGATGATCCATTTATTGATTCGGTTTTTTTACTATGCATTCTTTTGCACTGTAACGATAACAAGTATTTGCAACATTTTGACTAATTGCTACTTCCTTTTTCTGTGAGATCGAAGTTCTGATCTTTTTACTCAGATTTTGAAGGGGTGTTGTTCTAAGTTCGACAGATTTGTGGACTTTTGTGTACAACTCACCACATTTTCAAAAAAGTTGGGAGATTCGAAGCCAATAGAAGGGAATTTCTTGTCTCAAGTGCCTATTTTCAAACATCTTTAGCACAAGTTGCACTTAGATGCTCCTAGTGCACTCATTGTGCATAGAAGAACCTGAAAGTAGAGAGAAAATAGAGGTCTAAAGGAGTTATTTTCTAGTCTTTAATAAGTGCACACATGAATCATGTTAGTAACTCGCTTCCACGAGGTATACCACTACAGAGGAGCTTCAGTAACTGAAACTTTTTGTGCATTGTGAAACACTTCAAGAATAAGCTGATTCACCTCATTCTTTTTAGAAGCAGTCGGCTTTCATCGTAATGGGCCATCACACAATGAATGGATCCTTTTCTAAATCGGTTGACTGTTTAAATTCAAAGTTCTAATATACAAAATATTCTTTAAATATTGTCAACAATAATTGAAATTTCTCAAAATTAATTTCTAAAATATTAGCCCATCCTATTTAATTGTGGAAAAATGTTTTGTTGTAATTTCTAAAATGTATACATGGATGACAGACACTAAAGCAAATTGTACCGTCTCAGGCAATATAAAAACTTCCTGAAGCTAATCACTAAAAAATTGCCCAAATTTTAAACTCCATACACACGCATGCGCACACCCACACGCACACACCCACACACGCACGCACCCAAACACACGCACGCACACGCATGCGCCCGCACACATGCACACGGGCACACACGCGCGCGCACACACATATTCAATATCTCGATCAAGTACCAAAATTGATTGAAGTTCATTACAAACTCAGTGGATTAAAGTTTCTTACAATTAAATGGATTCAATACCAAATCTAGATTTACTCAGATAACGGCAAAGGATATGCTCCAGGGGATTAAATTCCATTTTTTACTTAGAGCACAAAGAGGATGAAGTTAAGAGTGATGATCTTAACTCATGAGCATTTATATAAACTCCAGACTCATGACTGTTTTACAATTGTCTTAACGAATAAGGATCTTATCTACGGCCAGTGCTCTTTTTTTGGGAGGAATGCGATCAGAACTTGATATATAAAATCCAAACATATTTCACGAGGAAGAAAATAAGCAACTTGATTGGTATAAATGTTTCAATAGGTATTACCATGCCAATGGGTTTTAAGCTACCCACAAGCACAACTAAAGAATTCAATAGATCTTATTGGACTAAAAATTCATCTTGCTAGAACATGGGCAAGATTTGGCACTACATATTCATCGAACTTGTGCCGTAATTGCTAATCTCCTCTTTCAACTTAATAAGAGAACAATAAAATCTACCAATAACTACAACTTTCATGAAGAAAAGATAAAGCATGCTTTTCTTTATAAAGCATGCTTTTCTTTCTATTTCCCTTATCGAAATGGGAGCACCCATACGTTGGAGGAGAGAGGCTAGTAGGGCAACCGGGCATAGGGAAGAGGGGTAGGCAATCACCAGGATGTTGTGTGCATGACTAGATGGAGAAGCTAAGGTGCACAGAGGAATATGAGGGAGTGTCAGGGAGGAGGAGGGTGCAATCATGTGCGGGTTGAGAAATAGAGTAGTCATAGCCCCAGCTTTGGATCAGCTCTGTTTCCCCTATAGGTGGACCTTTTCCCCGTTGGTTTCTAATTTCGCTTGTGCTTTGATCTTGTTCGGACAAGAGGCCCCTCGATTGACTTGTGGAGGGAAATATGGTGGTCTTCAGTGACTCCCAAGCATAAGTGTTGTTTTTTTAGAGTGGATAGAAACAAAATTATCACTCGAGAAAGGCTATTTCATTTTGGATTTTGCTCGGACTACAGTTGCTTGCTCTATGACCACCATCTTGAATTAGGGACCATTTATTTTGGGAATGTTCCTACACGACTGACGTCTGGGAAGAGACTCGTGCAACTTTAAATTTGGCCTCGTTTGTTAATGGGGTTTCAACCAACGATACTCCGGATTGCGCCAGGAGGGTCTACAGGATGGATGCATATCTCGCCGTATAGATCAAGTCCACTTTTGATGTGGCATCATGGTGGATTTGGAGAGAGCGTAACCTTCACTAGGCTAACATCACCAGTGCAACTGCAAGAGTCACCACGAACTACATTTGGAGACTTCGAGATCCTTTGGGCTTGATTTACAAAGTGGCTTGTTCATGGTGGTTGATATGCATATGTGAGGCTAAATCTGTAATTTTTTTTATTTTTAGTAACTTCCCCTTCCTTCTTTAGATTTTTGAGAGGGGAAAAACTATTATTGTGACACTTTATCTGATTAATACAAACCTTATTTACCATTCAAAAACATGGACCTGATGTCTGTCCGCAGTATGGAGCTTGCTTGCTCAGGCCGCAGGCTCTTTTAAGTAAAAAAAGGTGAGAGTAGCCACGTTAGCTACTCCATGGTAGCATATACATTTTACCCTTATACACACACATACAAACAAACAAACAAACAAACATACGTTCATACATTCATATATATACACATATATATACATACACACACATACATACAAATATATTGGATGTGCTACTAGACAATCCAATATATCAAATCACATTCATATTTAAGCCTTATTGTTAAGGCATAAAATCAATATAAGTTATAAATATCTAGCCATCAATTATACTAATAAATTACTTCTAAAGCACCATCTCTATGTGCACTTGAATGCATACAAAGCATACCATTTTTTATTCCCAATTATATTTTTTATATAGTGGTCAGTCATGCATGTTTTGTGAAACCCACATTGGAGAAGCATGGTAGCTAGAGATGGAATTTGTCAGGGTTAGGGTTGGAGAGGGATTCGAAGGGAGAGTGGTGAATGGTAAAGAACCTATTGAATAATAAGGGAACTGTAGCATGTGAAAAGTTAAAATGTACAGACTCAAAACTAAAAAAAATAAATATGCATTAATTAAAGAAATAACATATTGACATCACATAACTTTTGGGGAAATAGTACTACTAGCATGATGGGATACCGAGCTAGAATAATGGGCCATACTACAGGTTGGGTTCACGGGCTTGGGCCAACCTCAATCCAATCTTGGTCAAAATATTTGCTCCAAAATGATGTCTCACAAGCCCGACCCATTTTAATTTTGGACTTGGGCTGGCTCTGAACATATAGTATGAGCTTCAGGTTGGGTTGTGCCAGCTTGATCCAATGCTCATGCCTGGATGTAATAGACTACCCTTGAGTCAGCGCTTCCTCCATTCCATCTGGAATATCTTTCTTGCCAAATCTAGTAAACCATGACCTCAAAGGTCACATGGAGCCTTTTACACAAGTCTTTTGAGGCGACATGCGTGGATTTTTCAAAGTATCAAATAGGGTAGAACAAGTGAAGTTCAACACATGGGAAGAAATGTCCAACATCAATCAATCCAGATTAACATAGTGAAACCACATTCAAGCATAATGTGATTCCTAAACCTAAGAGCACCACTACACCACGACAAAGAAAAGAAATGTTGTGTGTACAAACACCACAAGTGGCCAATTGGTCCCTAGAAAATAGTTGATTCTTAACGTTTTGATATATAATGGATTGTTGGTATAATCATCAATATTTGGTGATTTCGCTTTATTTACGGTCCTCTATTTGACAACATATTCAACAATATCCAATTGACATCATTCCATTTCTTTTTTTCTTTTTGGAGTTCACCTTCTTTAAAATGTAAGTATGTATTTTCCTATATTATGCACAAAATGGGCAAACATGTCCAGCATTACAAGAAGTTTTAAAGAATATCCCACAAACATCTCTGGACTAAAATAAACGGGGAGTCTTGAAACAAAGTATTCCCAAACTAAGAGAAATCCTGATGAAAACGAGGAATTAAAATCACAAAAGGGATTATGAGCAAAGGATAACCCAATCCCAAGCAGGGTGGGATATAAGCCCCTAGGCACAGACCTTGCAATAGCTCGTTAGTGTTGGTTATGCTCATTGCACACCCACCAAACTACATCAACCCTTAGACGATCACTAATTTGAACATCCAAGTTGTACTCTTGCTTAATTTCCTCAAGAGAATTCAAAATTTTATCAACCTTCAACATGTACACTGTTTCATAACTAAACAAGATATATGCACTCCCGAAAAATGTGGTCCCTTGATTCCAAAGGGTGATTGCAGAAGAAGTATGCATGTTCCAAGGGAATACCAATACAAGCTAGGCAATCCTTCATAGGAAACTGGTTCTTTACTGAATAGAAGAGCTAGCTGAATGTTTGGGAGCTACCCTAGAGAGCTACACCTCCCTCCACCAAACAACCATGGAAGCTCATTCTCGAACAAGTTTAAAAGAATAAGACGATAAACACGAGGATATAATTGGCTAAATGTGGCGGTGGTGGTGGGGAGGCCATGGAGGAGAGGAGGGGTCAAAATCTTGATTAAAGCAGGAGATGAGATGCTTTAAATGTCCACATCCCAAAAGCTCATTGATTGCAAGTTTTTTGAACATAAGTACTTCCCCAAAAGAGAGTTATCCACAATAAAGCACCACCAAGCACAAGAGATAATCTTCACCTTCATCAAGCCATCGAGGGAAGGAAGCTCCATGCCACCATCTTCTATGGGTTTGTAGACGGCGTTCCATGCTAGCTCATGTATCCTATAATCCCAAAGGAATCCGAGTACAAAGAATAAAATCATGAAACAATCATGGGAGAAGTGATAATTCCATCAACCAAATAAAAAAGTATGACATTAAAGACTAAATTCAATAGTAGGATGTGACACACCATAGAAAGTGAATTCGCCTTCCAACAACATAGAAAGGACTAAGTTGTCTTCAAATGTCGTGATTGGCTTGACCCTTCCGCAATTGTGAGCTATGGGGATGTTGAGGTGAGGAATGGGTAGTGATCTTCTTACAACTAAATTCAACTAAAAGTGACCACGTGGCTTTTTTGAGAAAAAGAGGCGACTCTTGAAGCATCCGTGCTAAGCCTTGAGATATCAAGGAACTCGCCCATAATCTAATCAATGGCCATAAGGGCAGTAAAACACTTACAAAACAACAAGGGATCATATGCATGAAACATACGAGTGAAGGAAATAAATATTTTTATATTTAATAAAGGACAGATATTATAAATCAAATATGGGTACCTAAACATGGGAGAAAATGTTTATCACAAAAACCCAAAGTTCCAAAGGAAGACTTTTCATATATAACTCATGTCCCAAGTGATTAAGAAGCCAAGCTCTGAGAGAAACCTAAATTGGACAAGATGCTCGTTAAGACATCTTCTCAATGGTAGTAAAGTAACTATATATATTGTAATTTATCTCGAACCCATATAACTTCAAGAAGCTCTGTAGGATTGAACATATATTCTCTATGAAACTTGATCCAACATATATATATATAAGTATATCAAATCATAAATTGGATATTTTTGATGTGGCTCCATGTTTCTTTGACTTGCACACCCTCAACAGACAGTTAATAATTCCATAGGTGAGCATGATATGTAACATCAACATCGGATATTAAACTAGCCTCTTATGCTGGGGACCTTGTCTGAAACATTGACTCTTGATATTGCAATCAACATGAAATGCCATATCTATTACTTGTGTTATAGAATAAGAGATTCTGAGTGTTGAGGGAGACTTGACCTTGACAAGTTTACAAAATTTGAAGCACGATCAATAGGTCTTGTCATCATTTTCACAGTCGGAAATTTAACCTAAGATTTTTTTTCTCATCACTTATTCTTAAAATAAGTTTTTCAAATGGACTAGCAAGTTTAAGTATAAGGGGTTGATGAATATCTAATTCATTAACTTAATACCAAAATTTTGGTTTGAATACCCATCACACCAGTCAGTAAAAATCTTTAAAATAAATAAATTAATAAATCATATGAGTTAATAAAATAGGACATATTTTGTATATTTACCCTTAAATAAAATAATTCAAAACAAAAGGCATAAAAATAAGGATTTGAATCTTGTATTTTTTCATATGTAAATAGTCCAAAATATCCACATTTTTAATAAATTCATATATACATTAACTGATATGAAATAAACTCCATTGTGTATATATTATAAATTTAAATAAATAAAAATGCTAAAAAAATTTAACTTGTAGACATGATGAATAAACCTAAACCCTAATTCCGAGATAAAAAGTCATAAAGATGCATATCTTCTCCATACCTTTTTGTGTGAGCCTAACTCACCTTTGAAATATTGTATATTAAATTCTCTATAAAACAAGAATAAAGTCAGAGGAATCATACTTCATATGTAAAACTTTGACTTTCAGATCAAATTGTATATTGTATATGTTTAATAACTTTGGTATATTATTTTGTATATAAATAACTATATTTAATTTATTTGTTTTCATTTACTTTCTTTATTAGTATTTTAAAAAATTACTTAAAAATGTAAATCCAAAAAATATTAATCTCTAAGAAATATGCATTTTTACAATATATATGTTATTATATATATTCCTTTATTTTATTCCAATTTTAATCATTTAAAATAAATACAAAATTTCTATCTTTTACATAATTTGTATTTTAATTTAGAGGTCTTCATGAAATTAGTAGATATCATCAAGATATACAGATTTCATTTTGACCACATTTTAATTTGACATCTGTTTTTATTTTATTTCTTCTTTTCTTTATATTTGGTCAATTTTCTGTAGTCAACACGCACCCGCCCCTATCTTCATTAGCCACTTACATTCCCACTCAGCTATCCATTGATTCCAAGGCAAGGGGCACCTCTTCTCTTAATTCGCATATCCCTTCATGACATGTCAACGATACTAGTTGAGCCTTTGTTCAATTGGTTCACTTACCCTGAGTTTTCTACTCCATACGATTTGAGTCCCTCTTCTTTGGATCTAATGAATCCGAGATTCATCTACTCTATATGTGTGTTTTAGCAAAATCTTCTTAACAAATCATAATAAAATTTCCCAAATTAACTTAATTAACAATCACTAACAATGGATGAAATTAGGGTCAAAATATGTAATTAAGTAACCTTTATTTTTTCCTACATTGATCTTATTATTTTATAAATAAGATCTAATTATTTTGACCTAATTCTTCTTCATTTATACTCTTTATTTAACTAACTAATTTACATAAAAAACAAAACCCATAAAAACACAAAATTAAAAGAAATAAAAATAGCTGATATTGTACATTTTATACATATTTAATCTTTATTGATTTTATTTTATAGTTTTCTAACCTATAAAAAATCTATAATAATTAGATTAATCGTGTATTATGTATATAAATTATTCCTCTACTTAAAATCTAATTAAAAATACAAAAAAATCACAAAACATGAAATATAGTGGTTAAATTGGTAATTAATCCTTATACAAAAATATATTTTGTACATATAACTTCTTTTACTTTTTAATCCTTCATGAAAGTTGTAGATCTCATTGAGATCAACAACTTTCATGTTGACCACTTTTCTATTTGACCCATCCTTCTATTTCTTTTCTCATTTTCTTTTAATTTTTCTTCTAGTCGACCATTTTGGTTAAACTTTTATGCCACAAGGTTGTTTCCCATTCACCTCCTCACATCCACTCAACCCCACCCGCTGACTAGGTCAGCGGACTTTGTCCGCTAGCAACCCATATTCTTAATTGTTGGATCAGATTAGATCCAACGATCGAGACCCACCCAGCTCCCTCATGTGCACCTTACTTGTGCCACTCATGCTCTCAACACATGCCCCTGGTCAGTGATTCTGGGTCGTTGGATCCGACCAATCCAGTGGCACATGTGCCTTCTTCTACCTCTAGATGCACTAGCTCTAGTCGTTGCACCTCTCTCACGCCACCCATGACTTCTCCTTTGTTTCCCCAAAGCTTCTCGCCACTAATCGCCATCATGCCACCACGCATGTAACTCCCGCACGATCACAACCTTCGTCGGGTCTTTAAGGTGGCTTCCAGAGCTTGTAGCTACTGTTGATCTTGGCCAATAAAAGACCCTGCACCTCTAACCTACAAGGGTATCCACCCTCTACAGGATTTCTCCCTCATCCCAACTCTCTGCTCAAGTGACAGCTCCCACAACGTGCTTATCATCGACGACAACATGAGCAATCCTAGGTGAGATCTGCAACACCTTCCCGATCGTGTAGCAGCTTCTTTAAGCTGCAAGAGCTCAGGTGTTCCTCCTGCACGATCACCTTCAAGAGACGACCAGAGCTTCTACTCTGCCTCAGGTGATCCGCTCACCTCCGCCATCCTCTCAAGCCACTCCTGGACCCATAGCTTCGCTCCGACCTCGATCCGCCCCATCAAACTCCAGGTAATCTTATGCATCTCACCCCTTATGATTTCACCATTTTAATTACTACACTCCACCGCACCACCAACCCTCTTGAGGGTCTGACTAGCTCCGCCTCGCATCATCGATCTTCGCTGACCACTCGCAGACCCCCTTCCCTTTTCCACAATATCCTCCACCAGGACCCACCTTCAGATCTTGCAAAGATCTGGAGCTCTATGTTCTCACCTCCTATTGCTTGATTAGGACCTCCATTACATCCCATTTGACTCGCCCCAGATTTCTAACCCTTGTAGAGCCCTCTCTTCCTTCACTGGTCAGACAAAGTCGAGCTGCTCTGTTCATCTCCTCCGTCTCCGACGACCCAAAACCATCTCACCACCTTAGCAACAACATCAACCTCCCACCACCATCAGCACCTTTGCTAGAGCTTCCCTGATATTATAGGATCCTTCACCAGCCAAAAAACCTCATTGGCGCTCGGGGGAGGTCGTTAGAGCCCCAACTCTGCACTGTTTCCCACGGAGGAGAACGATGCACGAGTCCCTTGGATTTTGATCCAACAATGCATGCACATGAGAAGCCCCAGCCGCTCGATCGACCACTGCAAGACATCACCAACATCCTTTCCCATGCCACCTCTAGATTGTTGGATCACTTTAGATCTAACGGTCAAGATTTCAACCCTAGCCTCTGCCTGCACCTCTAGGCTCGGAGTGCCTGAAGAAATTAGCAACTGACACATGGAGCATCGAACCTCGACCTGCCGCCCAAGCCATGCCCAAGTCACGTGCAACTAGCACGTGGTCGGGGTATTTTGCATCAGTGCTCCTCCGCCTCCTAATAATCACAGGAATACCCCCAATGGTGAATAATTGCAGAGGATACCCTAGCGGCTTTGGCTAACTACAGATAAGTATCCTCCATGGGACATTTTGATTATAAAACTTTATTTTATTTACATTTCCGCCCTACAAACTTGTTTCTTGAATATCTTTCTCAATAGAACTCCATTTTTTGCGTATGTTTTTTTGAAGCTTGTTCTGTGCTCTTTTTTATTACAGATTTGCGGAATAGATCAGGGGATCTTTAAGGTTTTTTTAGGATTCATTTGACATGTGCATGCCTTATTTGACATATTTTCACAGTGTATTTTGAGAAAAAATGATCCATTCCGCATGGGCTAAATTGAGGAGAATTATTAGATTTATTTCCTTGATATTATTGACTATTCTTTGGGGATTAAATCACAAGGAATTCTGAGACCGACTTCTCTTAAGAATTATCATTATTTGCAGGATTATTTATTTTTTAATCTTTTTGACATGCAGCTCAGAGTTAAATTTCATATATTTCTTGATTATATCTTTGAAAATATGCGAATTATTTCGAGGATTAAATGAACAATCATTGAGGGCTAGATTGATTCACAAATCCCTTTCTTCACTACTTTCTCTGTTTATTTTGCCTCCTTTATCTTTTCTTTAATTTTTTGACATTGAAATTAGCATTACAATTAATTACTGAGATTAATTTGAAATCAAGCAACTAAAAACCGTTGTTCCCGAGTTTAAACTTGTTATACTTACCAAGTAAAAATTTCCACATAAATAAAGTGTGGTTTTTGATAGTATGTTTTCTATATCCCTATACTATAATATATCATTCTTAAGTGAGGTAAAAAATTGTTCATCAAATGTCGTTGTTGTGAGGGAATGACATATTTTTAGGGTTTTAAGTTGATATTTGTCATTAATTATTGTGATATTAATTCCTATGTTTATGTTCTTTCATTTTACTTTTATTTTGCATTAAATTTTATTTTATTCATTATATTTCTCTCTCATCAGATACTAACTGCATTTTCTTTCATTGCAAAAAGCTCGGAGCATTTTTTTGGAAAATTCTAAAGGATCTGCAAAGAAGTTTCAAGTTGTTACTTTTTTATGAGAGAGAGCTAGCTTAGGTTTTATTTCCCACATTTTCTTTCAGAGGGTCCATTTGAACCCTCGGATTTGTAATTAAACAAGACTGGTTTTGTGGGGACACTCGGGCATGTTTTGATCCCTTCTATGTGGTTGGGGACCCAAGTGTGTTGTCTCGTAGAATTAAGACATGCACTCGTGGTAGAATAACATTTATTTGCTTGTGTTCGGTTATAATTTTAGAACGCACACCGTATAACTAAATGCACTGTAGATCGTTCAACTTATCCAAAGAAAAAATAAATCCTTCACCGCTAATAGAATTGTCTTCTTATGAGCATTTTTCATCGATTGCATTCATTTAGAGTAATTTCAATTCTGTTATGCATCCCACATGACAAACGTTGGGAAGCACTGTAAGTCCTCTAACTGAGCATACATCATAGTTTTCATCATGCATTGATTTTTCTCGATTCGTCTCTTTTTTTTCTCATATAAGTTAAAAAGGAATTGGGAGTAGACGATATTTTATTCTCATTAAGATCCACATTGATAACCTAACTTAAAATTGGGATTTCTAACAAGTCTGATTGAAATAACTGGAATAAAATCAACCCCTGTTTTGGGAGATCAACACCTATCATTGGATATAGATACCTTCCAGATTGAGCGAGGCACGCAACACTTAAGGATTAGAGCCCAAATCCTTGGGTGTTTGCTTGGAATATCAGGCTATAAGAAACCTTACACGAGGGTGTGGATCAGAGAGTTTCCTATCATCACTAGCATAGAGTAAGGACTCCCCACAAGTGTTGTTGGGTTTTTCGAAGTATTTATGAAGCTATCTTGCTAGTGATGGTGCCCCTTCCGACGTTTACTACTCGGAGACAAGGGTGGAATGGTACCATATCCTCGAGACTTCAGCGAAGGTTATTGTCCTGTGCACACATGCGTCTGTCAGGCGATAGTTTTGGTATTATAAGTACTCATCCTCAGGTTAAACAAAGATTAAGAGTGGAAAATCGTATAGGAGGATTGATCAGTTGTTACCTCAAGTGAGGAATCTTCAGGTTTCTCCAAGTATACCTTGAGCACTTATCACTATAGGCCAACTGAGTGATATAGTTGAAATTTTTTTCTTGAAATATAATCCTTAAAAATTAACAAGATAAGCGACCGAAGTTTATTGTGCCATCACAAGTGTCCAATCACTGAATCCATGAGTTCTGATTTGTATTTTGCTTTGTGTGTATGCAAAGACTGCACATTTGTACCTCTTGTGAGTTCTTTATCTTGACTCTATTATCGTGCTCTTCTCCAATTCTTCTTGAAATCAGAGATGGATTTCTCTAGGGAATTTTGTTCGACTTTACAAACATCTCACAAAACTCCGAAGATCTCATTTCTCCCTGGATTCAAGATGTCCGTCTTCTCGAAACCACCTGGTCATGGGATGAATCTCTTCTCAAGACAAAGATTAATAAGTCACTATCATTAGTCCTGAACTAACCCCCTCTTTCATTCTTCTATCAAAGAAACCCTTATCTTTGGTAGAAATGACAAACCCACGAATCTACCCTAGTTAGTTCTGTAAAATTAACATTGATTTGCTCGTTGCAGTCGGGCAAATTCAGATTAATCAAAAACCAATAAATTAATTCTTGTCCAATTAAAACAAGTCGTTAATTTTTTTTACTCGAGAAGCCCAAGGTCGAACTCAGGGAGGCCACTGTCTCCTTAGGTTGATTAAAGTTGATCTAGAGGTTAGGTTTTCAGAGAGGCATTTTTTTGTATTTTTAAGTACAATTAATGAGTGAAATACAAATTTGAGAAAGTTCGGAGACTAAAATGTAATTTGTGATCAAATTAAGTCCAAAAATTCTCAAACTTGGCCAGCATGTGAAATATGATGAAGTTAGGCTACTGTATTTTTTTTTGGAATTTCTGGATGAACTATGAATTAATGATGAATTAAATACTACAGACTAGGTGATGTTGAGTTAATTAATTTTAATAAATACCAAACATCAATATTTTACAGAAATTAATTTATCCTAGATAGGTCTATGTGAGAGATCCAAAACAATTTTTGATTCCTAAAAATACTAAGTGTGGAATTAATTAAAAATCAATTAGTAGAATCACCATTTCATTTATTATGACCTTTAGGTGTGCAAATGAGATAAAATTTACGCACAAAGTTAAACAACCTATACTCTACCTAATGTGAATTTTTGGGATTTTTTAGATCAACGAATAATTAAATATCAATTTCAGAGCATAAAATGGGTAAAATACATAAGTTTTCACCAAATTAATTTTAATAAATAATCCACTGATCACAAAAATGTAAATAAATGCTCATTAGATAGAAAATGAGTTGCTCTACAACATGTTATTTTTGTACTTAAAAATAGCATGAAATGATTGTTCAAATAAATGTCCAAACACAGGGGTATGAATGCAAAATAGAAAATAAAATCAAAATAGAAAATAACGTACATGGGCGCTTCTTTAATTACCAGATCCTCCAAGGGCACACTTTGCAATTCTCCCACTTGCATGTGCTCCACACGTGATGCCTTATAAGCAAGGGTGGCGACATAATTCCCCAAGACTCTAGGGGCATCGGGCGCAAATATCCCATCCTCCAGGCCGATGGTCTGTATAGGCGCTCCACCCGGGGGTGGCTCCGTGCACGGGACGACGGCTTGGCCGCACAAGCTTAGAGCGTGGGCACGGCTGTAGGCGTGATCAAGGTGGATTATAACAGACGGCTGCTAGGCGGTTGGCGAACACGATCGACACACAACACAGGGGTGCGCTGGAGCTACTTCAAGTTGGTGGTTGAGGTCAAAGGCATGGGCTGATGTGGAGTCGCGCATACTCATAGAGGAAGGGGACGACTGGAGGCGAGCTCGTTGGCGGGCGGAGGCGCACGTTCGTAGGTGGCTTGGAGGAAACCCAGGTTAGCAAGGCGACGAGTTGGTTACCATGACCGGTTGACGAGAAGATGCAGAGGAGGCAGACGGAGCAGGTCGGTGCGATCGTACGAAGTGTTTGCTCGGGGATGGTCGAGGTGGCCGAGCGCGGAGGTGCAGATAATGGGTCGAAGTGTAAAGGTGGAGGTGGTTGTAGATTCATTCGCTTGGGAAGGAGAGTTTGTGGAGGAACTCTTGAGGTTGTCTCTCAAGAGAACGACAATGCTCGAGCTTATGCAACTGGAGGAAGGCAACTACGGAAAGATCAGGAGAGGTTTTGGATCTCGCATGGAGCATGAGGGGTCGTCGCTCGACCAGAGTATGCCTTGCTGTCATCAGAGTTGCTCTGGAAGCTCTCTCTTTTCGTCCAAGGAATGGCGGATGGGTTGCAATGAGGACACACGACTGTGATATATAGGCCATAGGCGGGAGTTGGGGGTGGAAGAAGTGGCTTAGGGAGCGGAACGTGGGTTGCATGGGGTAGAGAGAAGGGTGGATAACGTGCACGTGAGGCAAGAGAAAAGAGATGGAGGATTGGGCGGTTGCACGAGGGGATAGAAGAGATAGAGGAAGAGGCGCGAGTCGCATGGGGTTGGTTTGGTCGATGGAGAGAGAGAGAATGATGCTGAGAGATGGACTAGAGGCACGGGTCTGCATGGGTACGTGTGGTTGGCGAAGAGAGAGGAAAAAGGAGAGAGGTGTGTGAGAGGGGAGAGAGAAAAGGAGAATGGGATAGGCGCGTGTGAGGGGCGGTCGTGCATGGGAGAGGGATGTGGGCTTCATGGGTACGTGCGGAGAGAGAGAAGCGGTGAGAGGGAAACACGAGATAGGAGAGAGAAAGGGAGGATGACAAGGAGAGTGAAAGGGATAATGGGAGAGAGAGAGAAACGAGAGAAAAGGAGAGGGGAAGAGATGGCCATGTGGCAAGCGCAGGGCGTGGCAGCATAGCAACGAAAGAGATTAAAATTAAATAAATAATAATGATTAAACTAATAATAAATATATAAATATAAATAATATAATGTAAATAATTGAAATAAATAATTATAATTAAAATAAATAAGTAAATAATAATGTAATAAAATAAGTAATTAAAATAAAAATGGGGGTGACATGTGGCAGCTCAACGAGCTGCCATGTGTCGCTCCCAAAAAATAAAAAATTAAATCGAAAGAAAAATAAAAAGAAATAACAAAAGAGGTCGAATCAAAAAGTGGTCAACATGAAATTTGCTCGTCTCGATGAGATCTACCACATTCATGAAGGACTGAAAATCAAAAGAAGTCATATGTACAAAAACTATTCTTGGTGTACCTTATAGGTATAAAATACCACAATTTTATCTTTTACAAATTTTTTTCATTTTTGAACAGGAGAAAAATCAAAATAAAATTAGAAAAAATATGGAAGGAATATTTACAAGTTAATCTATTTTTTGGATTTTTAATAATTAAGAAAATAAAAAGATAAAATAGAGGGCAGATTGGTCAATATATACAATATACAATATAGGGGCCCAGAACCCAAGTTTTACATACAAACTCTGATTCTTTTGAATTTAATCATGTTTTGAAGGCATTTGAATGTGCATTAATTCAAAAGTGATTAGGGGTCCATAGGAGACTGTATGAGAGATATATTCACATTTTAAGGTTTCGAGTCTCAATTTAGGGTTTAGGTTTTATTGGTCAATTTTACAAGTTAGTATTTTTTGATATTTTTCCTTTAATAGTGTTAGTAATATATACACTATAAAGTGATTTAATTGGATTTAGAGTTAGTATAAAATAGATACAAATAGGTGAAGTTATCGAATATACATGTGAATATGTACAAGAGAAATTGACTCCATATTTAATGCAAATATGCATGCTACAATGTGAACATTAATTCTAAATGCATGAATGCAAATAATGCATAATAAATGGAGATATGCATCTAATTACTCGGGAAAAAGCTTTATTTTTGACTTTTAGAGTGATAAATCAATAATTTAACAAGAACCTCCCATCATTCATCACCTAATTCCGATCTCTTTTCATTTGAAGGTGAAGAAGAAGAAGACAAGATGGCTTGGAAGAAGAATTATGGTGAGGAAGAGAACAACAACGATCCAATAATAGCCATCCTGGCTCGGATCACCGTGACGAAACAACAAAATGAACTTCTCAAAGATTAGTTGGTGAATATGTATGTAGATGGGAATGAGTAAGAATAATCCATGGAAGACATGTACCTCCGAGAGATCGATGAAGATTACAAATGGATGAGGCCAGTTGCTCCCAAGGATGTGTTCGAACACAATCCACATTTCCTTGCCATGATCCCAAAGTTTAGGTGAAATAATCATGAATAACCATACTCTTTTCTTCGGGATTTTGATCCTTTCTATGACAACCTCACTCGTCCTAGGGTTAGTCAAGAATATATTAGGTTGAGAGCCGCTCCCTTCACCTTGACAAACAAGGTGACATATTGGCTGAAGAACTTAGGGGAGGTGGTCTTAACGTGGGCTACGTTCAAGACTCTATTCTTAAATAAATTCTACCTAGTAAGTATAATTAATTATATGAGAATCAAGATCACAAGCTTCATCTAGATCCTAAATGAACCATCTCATAAAACATGGGAGAGGTTTATGGACACTATACAGAAATGCCCAGGATACGACATTATTAAGATGATGTTGGTCCAGAGTCTTTTGAGTGGTCTGAACCCAGAAATGCAAGGGTTAGTGACTTCCTCTTGTGGAGGAAGCTACATGGCCCAACATGAAGATATTGTTTATAAAGTATTCGAAAAGTTAGCTGACACAAGCCGTACACAGAACACTAGTTGTGCATACATGCCCAACCCCCTTGCACTCACATCAAAAGAATGGGGAAAGAAGAATGTGAACAATCTGTCCAATGACCAGAGTTCAGAGATGGGGATTATAGCTGATAAGTTCATAATGGTCGAACGGATTCACAAATAGGTGGACGAGCTCCATAAATTCACCAACTAAACAGTCTAAACTGCCCAAGCATGGATGAACTAGCTGACAGGGTATCTAAAATCCAGATACCTACCCTAACTTCATCCTCTTCCTCATACATCAGATTCACTGCATTCAAGGGAAAGGGATAGGGGAGAAATTGGGGCGGGGATTCATCCTACGACCATCAGAATCAAATCGAAGAATCCTATGCTCAGATAGTTTTTGAGGAACCTCCATAAGTGATGGAGATCAACAGAGTTTGGTACGACCTCGATCCTGTCAGTCGATTGGAATCCAACTTAACTCTGAACCCTCGTCTTTCACAGTCTCGTCTCGGCTACAAGTAATAACAACAGCAACAATGATGCCCCTCCCAACAACCTCGTCCGAACTACCAGCATCAATAACCACAGTAAAGCACTAGGGCCAACTGGGTCAATTCTGCCTCACCAACCAGTTTCAGCAACCCCAAGCCTGGCAGGCCCAAGTGTTATCCTCTTCCACCTCTCTCGAACTCCTGAAAATTCTGGAAGAATTGCATTATATGAGAGTTGATATTAATCGACTCTCAAGATGGAGAGACGAGTTCACTGCACCCCAAACCACCATTCTTGCTAAAGTCCATGCTAATCCAAATAGCCAAGGACAAAAAGATCAAGCATTACAATCAGAATGCTTTTTACCTGAATACGGGATCTTTTCACATGATGTCACCAATCATATTTCTCTCAAGAGTGGAAAGACCGTAACCATGCATGATCGAGCAAGGGAACACGATGACATATGCCCAGTGTGGATGAAGAGGAAGATAAGCAATATATACCCACACCATAGCACCACACACCATTGGAGTCAAGTGAGTTTGAATCTGAGGAGGACATACCACAACAATAGTAACCCCTTCATCATCAACATCCATTTTCTTTTAATAGCCCTATCATCAGTCGAAGTCAGAATCTGGTACACAATTAAGTTTTTAATAAAAGTGAGATTTCAATTCTTGAACTTGATCACTCAATCCCTTTCCCTCATGCTCTAATGGCCGGAAAAAAGAAAAACTCAAAAAACCAAAAAAAATGATGAAGAGATGGCATGAATCTATAAAGAAAACATCAAGATCACTTTACCTTTAAACGAGATGATAAAGAGGGATCTGGCATTCAGAAAATATCTTAAGGTAAGATGCATACCAATCAGAGTCAGTAGAAAGAACCCGAGCCGGACAAAGAAACATATCCTCTCCATCGCAACATCTCATTTAATCAGGAATGAGTTTCCATGAAAGAATAGGGACATGGATGCACACTTTGTGAAAAGTTAGATTAATGAGATCAAGTTTCTAGAACCTTGTTAGACAATGGTTCCCCCATCAATATCATGCCCATTACACTGTTTGAGCATCAGAATATGGGTCATCTTTGGAAGTCAAGAACCGTACTTCAATTTGCCGATACATCGATTAAGAGACAAAAGGGAGAAATCGGGAATGCAGTCATCAACATCTATGGACAGGAATATCCAGTTGATTTCACAGTATTATACATGGAAGTCCCTCGAAATTGGAAAAATCTCATATGATTCTAGCATGACCCTTCCTTAGGACCGCATGAACCCTATTTGATTGCACCTCTGGGAAGATCCAATTCAAAGATGTAGAGCTACCAATGAAGCAGACCAGATTTTAAAGACCTGATTCAAAATCCAGCACTGAGGCCGCTTCCTCGGAGAAGAGGCAGAATACAACACAGTCACGATAGCTGAGCCATGGAGACAGAACCCGACTACATCTAAAGAGTCACTCTCATCTAGAGAGGACATTGTCGATACCTTAGTCTGCCAGCTCATTCAAGATAACATGCCCCATGCATCCCCCTGCACTCCTGGAGACTCCGAGGTCTATCTTGACCTATCGATCTTGTTTCTCTCAAAACAATCCAGGAGTAAGGATGAAGGGTCAGACACGGCTTTTGCCAAAGTAAGACACATCTTTGGAAATCTTACCCTCAAAGTCGTTAAGTTGGTGGTAGTAGAAACCACGTAGGATCTAGCCACATCAACAATACAACCGGATCTAGCAATGATAGAGCCATACTTTGTTAATGGCATTGATCTACCTGAGCTCAAACCATTGCCCACTACTCTCAAATACGCCTTCCTTGTGGGACCTAAGGGAAAGTTTCCAATCATTATCAGCTCACATCTAGCTGAAGAGCCGGAGATCCACCTGCTAGAAGTATTAGAGAAAAACTGCAATGTAATAGGCTGGAGATTGTCAGATCTCCAAGGGATTAACCCTGCTTTATGTTCACACCATATTTACCTCGAGGAAATAGCCAAACCCTCATGTGATTCTAGTGTATCCTAAATCCAAATTTACGAGAAGTGGAGAAGATTGAGATAGATAAACGGTGTGGAGAAGGATTCATCTATCCCATCTCAGACTCCAAGTAGATGGCACCATTACACGTAGTCCCAAAAAAGTCAGGACTCCAAATCATCACCAACAAGGAGTGAGAGGAGATCACGACACGAGTACCCATGTCATGGTGCATATGTTTGTATTATAGATGCTTGGGTGCCGAGACGAAGAAGGACTACTTCCCACTGCCATTTATTGATCATATATTGGAGAGACTTGCTGGGAGGGAATACTTCTGCTTTTGGACAGGTACTCGGGTTACTATCAAGTAGACATCGCCCTGGGGATCAGAAAAAGACACTATTTACTTGTCCCTTCGGTGCTTATGAATTCAGGTGCATGCCTTTCGAGCTATGCAATTCCCCAAGCACTTTTCAACGGTACATGATTGTCGTATTTGCCGAGATGGTGGGAGATTTCCTTGAAGTCTTTATGGATTACTTCTTAGTTCATGGCGGTTCATTCGATGATTATCTTACGCACCTTAACCAAGTCCTCAAAAGTGTAGGGAAGTGAATCTTGTGCTCTCATGGGAGAACAACCATTTCATGGTGATGGAGGGCATCATGTTGGGGCATGTCATCTCCAAGAAGGGAATGGAGGTTGACCCTACCAAGGTGGATGTGATCAAGAAACTCGAGCCACCAACTAACGTGAAGCAAATGTGGTATTTTCTAGAGCATGTCAGATTTTATCAGAGATTTATCAAGGATTTTTGTAAAATTTCCTGACCGCTGACTGATCTCTTAGGGAAAGACACCGAGTTCATTATAAATGCTAAGTGTCTTGAGGCCTTCGAGATATCAAAAAGAAAGTTCATGGAGACTCCCATCCTACAAGCCCCTGACTGGTCTCTTCCCTTTGAAATCATGATTGATGCCTCTGATTTTACAGTAAGGAATGTGTTAGGACAGAGGAGAGATGGGGTCTCATATGCCATTCACTACACAATAAAATTTTGGATCCTGCTTAGAAAAATTATACCGTGACTGAAAAGGGACATAAAAGGAAATGCTTGCAATAGTATTCCCCTTAGAAAAATTTAGACATTTACCTCTTGGATCTAAGGTGACAATGTTTACAGATCACTCAGCCATATGGTACTTAATGACAAAGAAAGATGCAAATGCACGTCTTAGAGGGATTCTTCTTTTCTAGGAATTTGACTTGGAGATTAAAGACAAACCCTGAGTAAAGAATGTGGTGGTTGGTCATCTATCCAGGATTGAGCAAGATAAAGTTCTTGAATCAGAGCCGATTTGAGAATCCTTCCCAGATAAGTCAATTTCTGTTATTGACTCTCTCCCATGATATGCTGACATGGTTAACTATCTTGTCTCGAAGAAAGTTCCCAGGGTTGGTCTAAGAACAAATTGATCGACTCAAATCGAAATCTAGACACTATCATTAGAGGATCCATTCCTTTTCTTCGAAGGACCGTATTGTATATGGAGGAGATGTATTCCTCAGAAGGAATAACTAAGTGTCCTCACTCTGTGCCTCACCTTGGAGGAAGGAGGACACCACTTCGGGAATAAGACCACTGAGAAGATTACTACAATGTGGATTTTATTGGTCGACCTTCTTTAAGAATGCTTGCGACTTTGTCAGGTCATGTCGGGTTGTCTCCTGTCGAGACTGCCTCTTCTGACATGTCTGATGGATTTGACTCCTTTGACTCCGCTCTCCTTGATGACCCTCGTAAGGATGAGCTATGTTCTGATTATTCATTGCTTAGTATGTATCTCTCTCTGAGGGTTATCTGGGAGAGGATACATCACTTTATTGGTACTCAGTCTCATCTCTGGTGGTGTATCCAATCTGGCAGATCACGAGATTTTGTCTTCTATATTTTCTGTGATTTCTGACTCATCTGAGTCTGCTAGCCTTGACGACCCTTGCAAGGTTGAGCAATGTCTTGTGATGTTCGGTGCTTTTCTATGATATTTCGACCTTATATCCACCAGACATCAAGCTGCGTAGAGAGTCTCATGTTCCTCACTTTTTGTATCTTATTAAGACTATGATTGACATGGAGGATTCTGCACTATTCTTTCTTCCTCTACGTCTACCTGTCTCAATTTTGTTCCCTCACGCTATTATACGAGCCGATATTTTGTTTCACGCTACCAGTCCCTGACTTAGTTTTTTATCCACTTTTCCCGGTAGTAGACACCCACTTGATTGTATATTCGAGTGTCTTTCTTTTTCTGACTTTAGCGTTGTTCTCTCTAGGAGGCAATGACACGAGTACAATATTCGATTATTAGACACCATCATATACTTCACCATTCGTTGCTGCTTATATATATATATATTGTGTTTTTCTTTTTCATCCCTACTCTCTCCCGCATCATAACCTGCCCCGAATCATTCGTTATATATGTGTGTCTATACTTAGGACATACTTTGTCCTATGTATAGGGGATGTAACCACCATGTTGTTCATGTCTGTTCTGTTTCATTACTCCTGTTGTTGCCTATACTTAGGGATCTCTTACCCTAAGTATTAAGGGAGTGATGCATTCATTCCTCCACCATTTTTTTCTATTTATCGGTTTATTGGTCCCCTTGCCTGTCTCTTCTCTTGTTGATTCTGTTCTATACTTAGGGGTATTTCACCCTAGGTATAGGGGGGATATGTGGAGCTATTGATTCGTTCATTCCCACCCTCGACCCGCTTTGCATGTTATATACAGTCTGTTATACTTAGGATTAGTTCATCCTAAGTATAGTGGGGCGGTCGACTTCTCATTCTTTCATTCTTTAATTGTTATAGTATATGCTTTTCTATACTTAGCACGAGTTATGTCTTCCTCTTTTCTCTCTGATCTATGAGGACATAACTCAAGCTAAGTATAGAGGGGTTGTATATACTATGTATATACTTCATCCATAACTCGTACTTGTATATTTTAAATGATATAGTTAAACTTTTATATGAATATACAAATAATTAATTGTAAAAAATAAACCAGTATAAATATGTATAAAAATTCTTCAAACTTCTCAGTATATACTAATTAATAAATAAGTTTAGAAATATTTTGCAAAATGATTTGAAAAATGATAGAAAAAATTCTTAATTTTTTTAAAGCCATTTGGAAAGCTTTTGCAAATTGTTTTCAAACCATTGTAAAAATCTTTTTCTTGCAAAAGTTGTTTCATTTGTTTGAATAACATTTTTGTAAATTTAGTTCGCAAATGATTTGGAAAATGGTTGGAAAAATATTTTAAAAATTTATCTATATTGTTTGAAAGATCATTGAAAAATGATTTTCAAATTTTGAAATGTTTGAAAAAGTGTTTGTAAAAATTATTTGCAAAAAATAAGCTTTCAAAATGTTTGTAAAATTATTTTCAAACTATTTTGGGAACCTTGTATATAATCATAACAAATAAATTTTTTTTACTAATCTTGTACAGAAAATTCTGTAAAAATAACTAACTTAGCTTGTATAAATTCGTAGTGTAAATTCTTCACATGACTCTTGTAAATATTGATGCACTTCCATGTAAATATCTGCACATACTCTTTCACTAACCCGTATGAAAAATCCCTAAAAAATTTAAAATTTTCAAAACCCATAAAAATTTGCAAAATGGTTACAAAAATTGCATAAAAGTTTGCAAAACTTCTTCAAGAATTCATAAAAAGATCAAAAACCAGAAAATTACTTCACAAAAAAGATTTTCTTTTCATTACATTGTATTTGCATTTTTCGGATTGATAGTGATAATTGAACAAGTCTAAATAAAATCTAAAGATTGGAGCTTGGTTGGACCTTAATCCACTTAATCACAGGAACCTTATAGGTACTGGCATTGAGGTGCTTCAGGTATGCTAGTTAATTCTTTAAGACCACAAGACTAGGTTCAGATGTCATCTTGATTGCTAAAGTAAAATATTTCTAAATACACACATGATTCTTGTCGATAGTGACCTAACTTGCACTCAAGCACCTTACACTTTGCTCAACTCAGTGAATTGGTAGAGGGATGGATTTGCCGGCATGACATACAAGTGAATGGAAACATTCGAAGTAACAATCTGTGGCCATTGTGCCCCAATCCGATCTAGTAGAGATGAGGTCCAAGGACAGAAGGTTGTGGGTTGTAATAATACTTCAAAAAGGGATAGTCTACTGCTCAAGAAGAAAAATTCCTTATGTAAATGATGCTATAAATAGTATTCAAAAAATACAAAATCAAAAACTCCAAAAAAATAGACGGGCAAAAATCAAAGGAAATTAATTCCCGTCGGAGTATGTATGAAAAAAGCAAGCTTGTGCTCCAAAGTCAAAGTATTCATGTGAGCCTGTAGCTGGATGACTTGGCTACACTAACCAAGCATCCTAAGATAGGTAGCTACATTGGCTACTATCCATTATCTTCTCCACCTCCTCTTCATGAGCTAATTGCACCTGAACATAGAAGGGAATAGCCCGATTCTAGAGAAAAAAGTGTTGGATTGGAGAATTAGGGTCACCATGTTGGAGAAGACTATCTCTTTACCGCTTTAGCCAAGAGGAACTACATATCACTTGCACTACACAAGATAGACTCATAGTCATAAGGGATTGAGTATGACATCGACTTGTTTTGACCTTCCTTTTGAGGAGACTTGAAAAAAGTTTTGTGGTTCTTAGAGGATGTTGTGTTTCAAATCTGCTTTCCAATAAGGTTCCAAACAAGCTTAAATTTCAAAAGTCCGACTGAGCTCCAAATTTTAGTTTTATGAAGACATGTTTAAGAGTTAAAATCAATCCATTTTATTTCCTTTTCTTTTCTTTATTTTCCTTTTTATGCACTTATAGGCATAATTGTTTGCCAGGACTAGAAAAGGCAAGTATAGAGGGTGATGAATCTCAATTTCATCACCTTTATTCTTTCATTTTGGCCTTAAATGCCTAGCTAAATGCATGTATATAGCATGAAAATTAACACTCAATAATAAACACCCAAATAATATATAAAATACCATATTTATTAACAAAATAAAAGAATAAAAAAAAGAAATGAAATGAAAAATGAAATACCAAGGTATTGAATGAACCTAAAAGACAAGATTAAGTCAAGAATTGAATTGGTCGATGATGAATATGTGATTCGTCACTCTAAAAGTTGAAAATATAGCTTTGTTCCTGAGTAATTAATTGCATTTCTTCATTTATTTTTCTTTATTATCATTAATACTGAGATAATATTTGCATTTTAGCAAGCATAATTGCATAAATAAGAAGCCTAAATTCTTTTGTAAATTACCACATATATATTACCTTATTTACCCCTATTTTTATTTACTTTTCACTAACTCAGAATTAAATAAAATCAACTCTATAATGTTGTTAAGATAGAATTTTCAAGGTTTTAATTACGGGGAAATTATGTGCGGTGTCATTGCAACCCTAAAAATCCCTTAACAAAAATTTGTTATTTTTCTAAAGCCAAAATTAAATAAAAAATGTAGCATGAGAAAATGTTATTTAATTTATCTGTATAGCAACATGATTGAATTCAGGGCGGCTACAAAAATCGTAAAGGTTTTCTATTCTCAAAAAAAGAGCAATAAAAGAATAAAGGTATTTCTATGCACACTATGATAAGTTGTTTTATGAATTTTAATTTTATATTTTTTATTTGATTTTTTGTTTATATATATATATATTGGTAAAAGATTTTTTAATTTAAAATCAATAGAATAATTAAAAGAAGGATTAAACACACTCACTCATTCACACTTTTTATATTTTTCAAATATAGAAAATAAATATAGGCAATTAAGAATTTTTTTTGGATTTTTAAACTTTTTCGGACGTTTCTATGAATTTTATAGAATTTTTGACAATTTTTAAAGCCCTTAGATAAATTAAAAACAAGGAATGAAATAAACAGGAAATAAACAGAATGTTTGTAGTTTTAAAATACCAAATAAAGTAAAAAAATAAATGAAATATATAAAGAATGAAAGGCATTTTTATTTTACGGAGACCCATTTTATGATTTTTTTAGATTTTTAATTGAATTACTGTGAATTTTTAATGTTTAAGAATTTTATGTTTTTTATGTTTTTTATGAAGAAGAAAAATGTGAAAATTGGATAGAAATTAAAATGAATCAAGATAAACAGAATGAATTTTTCTAGAATTTTTCACATATTTTTTGTATTTTCTATGATTTTAAATGCAAACAGGAATTTTTTGGAGTTTTTGAATTTTAATAAATGATGAAAATTATGAAAATTATGAAAATGCAATGTAAAAATTATGGATGCAAGGTGAATGAAACAAGAAGCTAAGATAATTTTTATGGAATTTTTCAAGGTATTTTGTTATATTTTTTATTTTTAACTAGAAAATAGATATGCAGTTTCACATGGACTAATATGCAATTAATTTAAGAATACAAACTAAATGTTAATGAGAAATAAAACTATGAGCTTAATATGCAATTTTCCCAAAAGTCACGCGCACAAGCACGTGTGCCCCACTAGATTGGACCTTAATGTAAATAAAATAAATTCAAGGTCCAAGAAATAATTAAAAACAGTGTATTCTGTATTGCAAATTACTGAAAAGTCACAGAGCATGCATTACAATTCAACTGGACTTATTTGCAAATAAAATAAATACCAAGGCTAAAAGTGCAAATGTTTAATTAAAGAGAAAATGACACATGTCCTCGTAGGGACTTAATCGTGAATAAAATAAAGATAGAGGACTACAGTGCAAATGTACCCTTTAAGTGATGTGGCGGCTCGAGCGGCTCTGATGCGTTATTGGTCTGATCAGACAACTAAGAATCTATCTTGAATTAAGAGTCAAGATCAGATCTGGATCTTCGATCAACGACGGGCATTTGGGGCTCAATCAATGGTCAAGATCTGAACTGGGCTCCATGTTCTTGACCGAGCGGCTACAAGAGGGTCTGGACGAACTGGGAAGAGGGGTCTCCTCCCTGAACTTTTTCATGAATCTCCCTCGAATTAGCTCTATTCTTCATTTAATCCTGCCCATATGAAAGATATGGGTGTTCCACATCTGTCGATCACCTTAGATCTTCATCAAATCGCTAGGGCATGGATCTGGAAAGTGATGACAGATTATGCTCCAAGAACTTACTCCAGCCTTGAATCTTGTGTTGTGCGTTAAGTTTGGAGCTACTCTAACCTACAAGTGATAACCCATGCTCGAAGGTGTACTCCGACCAAGAAATTTGGCCAAGAACATATGAAATGGGGACTAAATGGAGGTCTCCGGTGTAGGTGGTCAGAGAGGAGACCGAGATCCTGTTCTAGAGTGACTGTGAGATGGGAAGAGGATGTGAGAGCTGAAGAAAGGTTGGGCAAACATGTTGGTGTGGTCAAAGAGGTTTAACGGTGACCGGAATACATTCGATCGTGCGGATCGAAGGTGGAAGATATAAGTCTGATCTGAGAGATTCAAGTGAAATCCATGTGGAAAATAAAGATTAAATCAAAGACACTCTATGTAGGTTACCTAAGGATAAGAAGAGGGAAGCGAATTACCTCGATCTATGATATGGCAAAGAGGCAGAGATGTGCGACAGAGATCGCCGGCAACGTGGGCGAATCACGACCTTCACTCGAAATCTTCGCACTCCAAATCAAAGAGTTGCTGCTCTGTCACTGCAACAATATCTAGGAATCGATCGTGGGTAAAAACCTGGGTCAAGGACGGATTGACCTCTTGCCAGAGTTGGAGGGATATCATTTTAGGTGTGGGTCCGATGAATTTTGAAATTCAAAATAGGCGCAGTTCGTGGAGCAATCAGTGGAACTAACCCGTGGGCGTGGGAGGAGAAGGAATGGGCAATAAAATCGAACAAGGAAGCATAGGCGATTATGGATCGAGGCGCGTGGGGAAATTTGGTGAAGTAAAAGTTTGCGGGCGAAGGGTGCAGACCAACCAGTGGACCCGGGTCAACAAACCCGGGTCGACCAATCAAATTTTGCCTGGAATATGTCTAAAATAGGCTACACGACAAAATAGTGTGAAAATGTTAAATAAATCAATATAAAATTGAAAATGAATTAACTTAATTAAATAATGTAAATAAAAAATGTTACAAATAAATTAAAGATAGTTTTAGTGATTTTTAATTAATGAAATAATATAATTACAAGGGTCAAAATAAATACAAGGTGTTATTTATAGGTATGTCTACCTATATACACAGAATTTTGATTTTTATTAATTAATTATTTTTATATATTTATACATAATTTAATATTTTATTTATATACAATATTTTACAAGGATTTTAATGATAATTTTATTTGATTTTTTAGAGTTATATTATTTGTTTAAAGAAATAGGTATATGTACAATATATATATATGGTGATACATATACAATACATACATGATTTTATTTTGGTGATTTTTTATTTCGTAATATTTATTTGTATTTTATATGAGTTAAATACAAAATTTGCAAGTAACTAAAAATAAAATATTCACTAATACATGAAAGGAAATAATTAATTAAATAATACACATAGTATACATAGGTGCAATATACAATAATACCCCAATTTGCCATATTTCAGACTTAACTCTGAATTTTATGAAAATACATCTATTTTAAAGAATATTTAATTTAGAGTACAATGAGAGTAAGTTTGAGGAATTTGGAGTTCGGGTTGAGAAGATATTGATTTAGGAAGTTTGTACTTTATGGCTTTTGGAGAGTGATGTAATCTATACAATATACACAAGTTTTTGTTGGAATTATTTTTATTATTTACAAGAGGGTTTTATGCAAAATTTTCAAGAAGGAATTACATTTTTTACAAGGGATTTGGGAATGAATGAATCAATGTAATAGTGTATAAAGTAGACAATAATATACAAGAGAGGAATCTATACAAGTGTCATGTATTTTCTGGATTTTAGGCCTTATCTCCCCCTACTTTATTCATTGCCGATCATTTCAATTCTTGACATTCTCTCGGGGTCTGATTAGGCATGTATTTATTGCATATATACAATCTCTTATTTTCTTTATTTTTCCTTCATTTTTTATTTATTTATTTTAGGTTAAAAGGTGATAAATATACAATATTTATACAAAGATGATGGTTAGTAAGAAGATGAATTTATTGATATATACATGTGTTTTACAAGAGATTTTAATGTAAAATAAATGAATAAAGATAATGAAATGCTGATTCATCATCCCCCCTATGCTTTACCTTTTCTATTCCCTTAGCAAACACTTATTTGAAAGCATAAGTGAATAAAAGAAAAGGAAAGGAAAAATAAAGAACTTAGAACAATATTGAGTATTAAACTTATCTTCATAAAATAGTAATATGGAGCTCTGTCAGACTTTTGGATTATTATTGTGGCGGAACCTTAATGGGAAATGGATTTAAAATCGAACAACCCTCAAGTTCCACAAGACTCCTATTTCGGTCACCTCAACAGTCAGGTCAGAACAAGTCTTCAAACACAAATTCTTATGACTATGAGTCTTTACTTGTACGGTGTAAGTGAAATATAACTCCTCACCTCAAAAGTGGCAAAGAAACAACCTCCCTCAACAAGGTAACTCTAGTCCCCCGTTCTAGCAACTCTTTCCCCGAGGAGCGAGGATATTCCCTTCTAAGTTCAAGTGCATACAACTCAAGAAGAGGAGATGGAGAAAAAAATGGACAGTAACCAGTGTAGCTATCTATCCTTCGATGCATTACTAGTGTAGCCAAGTCATCCAGCTGCAAGCTCACAATAGTTTGTCTTTGAAGCTTATCTTATTTGACTATACATGTATATACATTTCGACATGCATTTTTAATTTCATCAGACCTGTCCAATTTTTGAGATTCTGCTTTTTTTTAATATATACAAGGGCGTAGCATGTACATAAAGAGTTTTTGCTCTTGATCTAAGTAGACTATCATTTTTTTGAAGCATTCAAATTTGAAGGTGAATTAGATTAGAAGTTGGTTTATATATTTGAATATTCTTTATTTAGGAATATATATTGATATCTATAGAAAATCTATTTTTTGTGGTCCCTTTATTAATATATATGGATTTCTAAAAGCATGTATAGGAATCTAAATGAAATATGTAACTTTTTTATTCTCTGTATTTAAATATTTTTCATATAATTTTAAATTAAAATATTATAAATCACATGAACTGCATATATTTTCATATATACTTCTACATATCTGCTTACTTGCTTCAGATTACATGATCGAACGAATACTGCATATTAACTTTCTAAGCCTTGAAAATCCCCCTGATGGGTTACATCTCTCATAAACTCTAACATGTTAAGAGATATATTTATTTTTATCTTTTTATGTAGTTTCTTTTCTTATTGTCTCTACTATGTAATTTATCAACATGGTTTCTCATATATATATAAGAATCTCAGAGCCTCATGAATAATCAATTCAGTGTTCTCTTTCCGCGTGGTATCAAAACGATGGTCCTAGACCAAAGCCTTGTGCCCTAGACCCCTTCCTCCTTTCACCAGATTCTACCCTAACCCCTCATGGTTGTCACCGCCCAACGACCACCTGATCAGCACCTCCATTGCCCTCACCACTCAGTAGTATCGTGTGTGGCCCCCCACCATTGTGCATGTGCCCTCTATGCTACCACCACCACACCACACCACCTCCCTAATGGTTGCGTAGGCTTCCAACAGGATTCGAAATATCGTGATATATTGACAATATATTGGTATCGATAAGGGACTGATACATCGGCTGATATGGCGATATGGGCTCTTTTTCAAATCTTTCCTTCACAAAAGTTGGTCGATATGGGTGATACTTCATCGATACATCATCAATATATAGATGAAATATTGTATCAACATAGTATCGATACCATATCTGATATCGATATTTGAACCCTTGGCTCCCAATGCGCAACAACCTCAACGTGGGATACCAACCGCCTCTTTAATTGTTGGGCATGTCACACAACCCCTTGAAGCAACCTCGCATGGTCCTTGTGGCCCTTGCCACTTAGGCCCCTAGCTTTTGCCGTTACACCTCAAATGGTCTCCCAATGCCTTGATTTTGGGGAGTTTTTAGCGAATCAGACCTCTATATGCATTTGAGTACCCCAAAGCGTATCCTTGGATGATGGGAACGGGTGTGGCATGAGTTTGCATGCACAATAGATTCCCCATATATTCATGTCTACACATTTTCTTCGATCTAAAACTCTAGTTACACCTGTTTCCAGACTCTTTATCATCATCCCATAAATCAGGGGTGACTTATCCTTGTTTGGTGCCTTTAAGGGATTGACACTCATCGTGAAAATGGATGGGACCATTTACGAGTTATAGTCCATGTAGTTTATGACCCTTATGCAGTGTAATAACAAAGAGCACATTCTGAAGCAACTAGAGCCAGATGACAAGATTGAGGTGAATGCTTCATTGAAGCAGGTTGATGCGTGCACATGTATCTAGCTCTCGGGGATTCTCATCGTGAAGTTAGTTGTTGAAGAGTTTTTATATTATGTTACTCTTTTATAATTTATCTATTTATTTGTTTGTAGTATGTAATTTGGGAAAAAAGAGTATGCTCTTTAGGAACATGTAACTTACATGTTCCCACCCTTTTTTTCCTATATTTTTTTATTTTTATAAAATGAAACCTAGTGAAATTTAGATCACAATATATCACCATGGTGTCACTCAAAATTCGACTTAATTCGAGACTTTTATCTTATCCATTTAGACTGTCAAATTTTAACGGTCTCAAATTTGTAGAAATTGACCCCCTCCAGATTAAAGTGTTAGGAATGCATGTTTTACATGAAATTTGAACCATATATTCCACTTTTTATTCTAAGTAAATCTCCATTATATTTCAAAAATACAAAAAATTTGGAAAAAATAGTGGGAGCATACTTTTATATGCTCCTAGGGAGCATACTCATTTAACCCATATAATTTACCCATTAGGGTTTCTCTCTTCTATATAATAGAACCCTTGTAATCTAGGAATAAACAACAAAGTATTCAATTCCACATGGTATCAGAGCAATGGTCCTAGAGCGGTGCCCTGAGCCTAAAGTCCCAACCCTACCTTCTTGCCTCCCATCTGTAGCCCCTCCTCCGCACAAGTGCTCGCATTGAGGTCCTTGCAGCAGCCCTTTTCTCTGCGCCCAACCCTCGTTGTAGTCGTCTCCATCGGTTGCCTCCTCTGCACGTGGTAACAGCCGTTGCCTAGCAGCCCTCAAGGCTGTGCCTCTCTCCTGTGGCACTACTGCAACGAATTGCAGCAGTAGACAAGCGGTTGCGTCTCAACCTTGGTCCTCTCTCAGAATTGCTGAAATTGACCCCCTCCAGATGGAATTGTTAGGAACGTTTATTTTACACAAAATTTGAAACATATATTCCTCGTTTTATTCTAAGTAACCCTCCCCCCATGTTTCATTTAAAAAAAAAACAAAAAAATTGTGGAAAAAATGGGAACATAGGAAGGTTTTCGGCTTCTCGAACGCATGTCCAGTCACATCGTGACCCCACAAATACAGTTTGGGTGCTCATGCTATCCTGAGATCATGGTTTTGGGTCTAATTTTAGAGGTTTAGGTCTGATTAATCCTAATTAAGATTGAAATCAGACCACGTTTTGTCTAAAGGTGGTTGCGATATAAGTCTAAGCAACCATCTCTTTCATGCCCGCTTAGACACCATACAATATTTTTAAGGTCCCAGTGATTGATCACGATGGCAGAAAGAAGAGATGATATGCCATCTACAGGTGCCTTCAAGGATCTATACCTATTGTCAAGATGGACGGTACAAACTACGAGTTGTGAGCGATGCATTTCATGAATCTACTGTAGAGCTACGGTAAGAAACACATTCTAACCCAGGATGAGCTGGTCGACAAGACTAGGACCAACACTCAAGGCCTTAAATGTTGAATTTCGATTTCGTTTCTAAAAGCATGAAAAAAGGAATTTCGGTGGAGTTTTGATGAAATGGCCGGAATTGGGGAAACGACTTAAATACTCGTTTTTTTCAAATTAAGTATTTCTAATGTTGTTTAATCAATAAAAGAGATAGAAATACAAGTTTTTTTTACTTATAATAAGATGCTATCATGATCAATGCTTATTGGTTTCGGTCACCATATCAATGACTGTCCATAATGAAATTTTAGTACATAAGCTTAAATTTTGGCGTTCAATTCTTCTGTCATTTAATATAGAGAATGTGTAGATAATTTTAAAATTGTAATAACAAATGCCATAATACTAGTTTACAAGATCACATGATACACCAATCACATAATATGCATGCACTTACTAATACTAATCACTAAGTTATTAATATTACATTCTTATTTGGGATGAGAATTAGATTCAATCGAACCACGGATTCCTTGATGGATCCATATACTCTTTCTGATTTCTTCCTTGGTGGAAAGGATGTAGCTAGACCTCGGTTGAATGGATTTATTCTTGCTTAATGCATTGTGCTGCTAGATAATTAGTAATAATTTGTGTCTAGATTATGACCTCGGGTTAAATAATAAGGTACTCCATGCTAATATGGATTTCTATGCTGATTAGATAGCATGCATGATAGTAGTAGGTAGGAATAGTTCTTTCCTTGTAATTGACCCATGTAACTCTCTCAATACTTAGCCTACTTATTCAGCATGCATATCAATGGTCATGAGACAATTAGAATAACGTTGGTCTATTATCATATTAGTCATGAGATACATTACAAACTAACATTTTTTTAATGCAAAGATAAGAGGATGTTATCTGAAATTAGCAGTCAAATGGTTAAAACCATATTTGGCTCTCCAAGATGGTCTATGCAAAGATAACAAGATGGTTATCTAAAGATTCCAACACTGAAGATTCTAAAGTTAGCATTCAAAAATGAAAAAAAATGTTATTTGGCATCTCCAAGTATGTTACAAAAAGATGTGTTATGAAAAAAAAAGATGGTAAAAAACTCACCTTGCTTGGAATTTGGAAACTTGGTGTTCCAAGACTTAAGTTGGGTTGTAAACTTGTGACCGTTGAGATGGAATGAAAATGTATGCCTCATGTTTATAGGGTTTAAAGAGGACCCCTAATGGCCTAATTTTATTGTAACGGTGGTTGGAATAGTGGCATGTATTGCAATGGGGTTGGAATAGTGACATATAAATTTCATTTAGTGGGCTAATAATGCCTTATGGATATCAATCAGTGGCCAAGGCATCCCGTATAGTGACCTAGGAATGCCAAAGTTTTGACTAGGTTTGTGGAATCAAGGCGAATGGATGTATGAATTGAAAGGGGTGAAAGTTCGGCCATTTCCACCAAAATCCGAGAAATCTGTGAATATTTTGGTCGAAAAGGACCTAAAACCAAAATGTCTGCATTTTAGTCGAAATTTCGGTCAAAATCCTAGAAAGCGAGATTATATATGATTTTGATATCAGTACCAACAGGAATCGAATTTCGACTGAATTTCGATTGAAGTTCACTGAAATTTAAGGCTATGCCAACGCCTCATGGGAGACATTTGATGCATATGACAAGCAATGTTTGAAATCTCTATTTCGATTTCATTTCGGTGATCCTATATACTGAACTTTCATTGAAATTTCGGGAAATTTCGATGATTTCGGTGGAAATGTCAGAAATGGATCAACAAACCATATTTTTTTCAATTTATTTTGTAAATTAAGATCTTTCAAGTTATTAGAATAATAAATAACTCATAAGTACACAATTATGTCACACATATAGTTCATCTATACCTCTCATATCATACATATCAGGCATATCAGTCATATTGTATAATATGTTAGATATTGCAAATGGAGTTAATATGAGTTCTTCTAACAATGAAACAATGGATATACACTTATAAGCTTATAGAACACATATTGATCATCTATGACTATGTTGATATGTCACACATATCTATCATATCGAACATATTGTTATTAGTACTTAATACTTAATAACAGACTAACAATCTTACAACACCTAGACTAAATAAAAACATGCACATTAATGATTAATGCAATAAAAGATTAAGAGATATTACCTGTTGATGAGTTTAGTTCATAACCAAGAGTTCCGTGGTGGATCTGAATCACCCCTTCCTTGTTGTCTCTTATAACGCATCGCAGACTCAATGTTCTCGCAATAGTTCTCCCATATCATGTACAAGTACATGTCCTTGTAATCCATCACATATTGCTAATATTGGTGTCATTGATGCCTATGAGTATCCTGAGATGATGATAAGAAACACTAGATCCGGTATCACGAGTGGCACAACGAGGCTGCAAAGTACTGGCTTGAGATCCTCGAGACAACGACGACCGAGTAAAAGAAGATCTTTGTGGAGGAGGAGGAGGAACTAGCATGTATTCGAGGAAGAAACCATAACTGTCACCGTCAAAGAAGCTCCCCTGACTCTGCTAGGGTTGGCTACCTTGGTAGTTCTCACCATTGTAGTTGTTATCCTTCAACAATCTCCCACAAAATTTGTGTTGTAGTTTGGATTTGTTACCATCAGCAGCGGTGACATACCTCCAACCATGTCCCTACTGAAATCCCCCCTATGATCCTCAGAATCCTAATTCAGAATATTAGGCCATGGTGATGATCACTGAAAACCTACGAGAAAACTGCAAAACAATCATTCATGAGCCATACAATGCGAACAATTAAGTATTTGTTAATTACTTTATGTTTTAATTTTCAGATTTAATATATTTTATTTTTTTCTAACATTTAATACACATAAACTCTTAAATATTTAGTGTTTAAAATTGAAAATATACATGAGGGTCTTAGATCTAGCAAATAGGGGACCAATTTGGCCCACCTAAGAGATACAAAAAATGTAAAGTAATGCATAGATCTAAGGTTTTATTTTTAGAATTACTCGATTTTTAATTTTTTTACCAAAAAAATCGAATCATGTTTTTCTATGTCCAAAAATTAAGATCTTAGTTTATACTTGAAGAACTCAACATGATTCCACATTAAAACATAAAAGCTCAAATTTTGTACTTGTACATGATATCCGAGTTAATACATTCATAAGTCATTGTTATTGCCCATTAAAACACAAAACCCCTAAATTTGGTCTCCAAAAATCAAGCTAGATATTCAAAATCTCTCAAAAAACACCACATCAAGTGAGATCAACATGTTAGGAGCAAAACCCCTAAAAATGAAAAAAATGATGAAGATTTGACCAATTTTCACTTACCTCAAATAAATGGGTGAAATATCGAGTTGGATAACCTTGGAGGAAGTCACAACAGCAAGGCAACAGAAGATGCGTCGAAATTAGCAAATTTCGATCGATATTTCGACCTATCTCGACCAAGTTGCGATTTTAATATTACGTATTTGCTTTGATTGATATCTCATGACGACCCGAAATCTCACGAGATATTGCCATGATTTCGGGTGAAATTAGGGAAATCGATATTTATATGGGTTTCAATATGGGGTCGCCATCGAAACTGAAATTTCAGTGAAATTTTGTGAAATTTGGAACCATGATGCCAAGGTGTGGCTATCTGGTGCTATCTATATTGAGATAACTAATGATATCTTGAGTCAACCCACAATAAAGACAATATGTAATATCTTCACAGGAATATACAAGCTTTGAAATCTCGATTTTGATTTCATTTTGGTAACCTTGGACACTGTCACTGAAATTTCGGGAAATTTCATGATTTCAGTGGAAATCTCGAAATCAGCTCAAAAAGCCGTTTTGTTTTCAATTTCTTTTACTACAAGAATTTAGGCTTTTCGAGACGACAACAGGAGACGGTTCCACGATGATCGTCCCTATTGACACATTTGGGGACGATCATACAAGAACCGTCCCCCAATACCCCTTTGGGGACGGTTCTCCTTTTATAATAGCGTAATAGGGACGGTCTTTGGGCTATCGTCTCCTTTTATAATAACATAATAGGGACGGTCGTTAGTGACCATCCCTATGCCCTGACCAAGACACTGGTCTATTTTCACCCATCAGGGGAGCCTTTGGAGACGGTTCTGACCGTTCCCATTGCGCTTCTGTTGGCGTCGCGATCGGTCTAGGGACATGGGTGAGGGACCAGAGGGACGGTCACTAGTGATCGTCCCCTATTCCCGGACCAAGCCATTGGTCTATTTTCACCCGGCAGGGGGGCCTTTGGGGACGGTTCCGACCATCCCCAATGCGCTTCTGTTGGTGTCGCGATCAGTCCAGGGACATGGGTGGTGGACCAGAGGGGACGGTCGATTGTGACCGTCCCCTATAACCTGACCAAGCCACTAGTCTATTTTCACCCGCCGGAGGGCCTTTGGGGATGGTTATGACCGTCCCCCATTGCACTTATGTTGGCGTCACGATCGGCCCATTTGGGCCAAAGGGGACGGTCACTAATGACCGTCCCCAATGCCCGAACCAGAGGGGACGGTCGTTAGTGACCTTCCCTGATGCCCTCACCAAAACACTGGTCTGCTTTCACCCCCGGGGGGCCTTTGGGGACGGTTCTGATCATCCCATTGCGCTTTTGTTGGCATCGCGACCGACTTAGGGGGCCAACGGGGACGGTTTTTAGTGACTGTCCCCGATTCTCACCAAAGGGGACGGTCAAGACGACCGTCCCCGATGGTCAGATCGAAAAAAACCCCTTCGACTTGCGTTCTTTCCCATTTTCCCGTATTCCTCATCCCTGCCGCCCCCCGCTACCCGTCGTCCCCTTCGCTACCCCGAAGTCTCTCGTGGTTGCCGGCCTCTTCCATCTTAGTTTCTGGTGATTATCATCACTCCTTTGCGTTCATTGTTCTTCATTTGCTCATTGAAATATGTATGGGTGTTTTTTCCTCATATCTATAAGATTAAGATAGAGAAGATGTATGGCATGTTTATTTCTCTTCATTTTTTTACATTTTGCCCCATGTTTAACTTGAGTGCATATGATCATTTTTTCCAATTGTAAGTTCACCATTAAATTTTTTTTCTAGTTATGAAATATGTGTGGTATGACATTAGGATGTACAACATAGATTGTGTGGGTACATTCAAGAGGAGGCACTTTGAGATTAATGACAAGGGCAATACCCGGAAGCTGTGACAATGTGCAATGTGCAATTGAAGCTTGCAAATGACAAGGATAGTCTAGTCAAGAATCAATGCAACATGAAATCGCAATGAAATTCAACTCAGGTAAGGATTTATTAGGATTATGACTTTTCTATTTAGGAAAATTAGCCTCCCAACTTGGTAAAGTTGGATTCCATGTAATCCTTAAAAAAGATTTGATTAGATTTGATAAAATCTTATTAATAAGTTAAGTGATTGAGATTGGTACTTACAATTAATCTAAGTATGCATTTGATCCACAAAAAGAGACTAGGAGGGGTGTATTCAACATAAAACACGAGAAGACAACAAAGAGAATGAGTAAAGAGAGAAGAGAAGGATGAGAGCGATGGAAAGGAGAAAATTCTACTTATTCTTCTTCTTAGTGAATTTTCTTCTCCAGTGATCGACCGCTATTAATATCATGTAACTTCTTCTTTACGTGCTTTTGTGGTGATTATTTGTGTATACTTTTCACCTCAACTATTAGAATCAAATTAGAGAATAGAACTCTTATAGTGGTGTTTCCTCTAATGTCTTGAAGATCAGCGATAGTTCGCGACAGGATTATACGAAGGGAAAGAAAGTTCCCATACCATAAAAAAGGAGCTGAAGAAGATAAAAGAGGAAAAATGGAAGGAGATAAGGGATAGTGTAAACATTACAATAAAAAATATCTTTGGTAAACAACATTCTTCTGAGATCGACTTGCATGATCCGGGAGGTGTATTGAAGAAGCTCGAGGATGGTATAAGTTCAAATCTATGATAAATAAGCTCCATGATAAAAAAATATGGATGGAACAAGGCTGGAGGAACATATGGTTGAGTTCGACTAAATTCTCATAGTTGTGCTCTCACTTTTGGAGAAGAATAAAAGAGAAGTTTCTCTCTTCAAGAGGAGGATACGATGGTGATCTTTTTGAATTATCTTCCTTCTTTTTTATTATCATTCCATTATGACATTACTATATACCATTCATTACGACATACCACACATATACAGTTCATGTTATATCATTTAAATATTTCATTATATATACAGATATGCCTCCACGTCCTAGACGCATTCGGGATGTACCTCCTGCACCACGTGCAGAGAGTGGGACCTCCGATCCTGATGGATCCAGTGGCTCAGCCAGACGTAGAGGCCCATCACAGTGTTGAGTGTTGGACCGATTGCGTCCCAGTGAGACACTTAGAGTGTGGATAGTGGGAGGTGATGCAGTGGGGGAGAACTCGGCTGTGTTTCAGAGTTACTTGGGGCAGGTATGCAGAGTCATGGGTTCCTCTCCACATTACAGACTGGTGTTTAGTGGAGCAATCAATAAAAGATGCCATTCTTCATGATTTGGAGGTATTTAAAACTAATATCAAAGCAAAGTTGTTGTTCAGTCTATAAAATTAACTTAAATTTTTTGCTTTCTTTTCTTTACAGTCTAGTTTTTCTTGGGATCGTGACTCGGCCACGGATGCTCTAATTTCAAGACATAGGGTGGAATGCTGTGTAAATATCGTGGTCGTCTGAAGGCCCGATTAAGTAAATAACTTATTTTTCATCATTTATTATGTAAGTAATTTCTTAAAACAACTTCAGTACTTCGACCCGGAGCTTCCATTAGAGACACTTTTGGCAAATTGTCCTCCAAATGTACCCGCTGAACACTGGAGGGCATTGTATATATTTGGATGGGAGAAGAACATGTGGTATGATACACATGTGCGTATTATCAATTATTTTGGATTCCATTATTGAAATTGTTACCTTGTAAAGGGCATCTCAAGGCGTAATGCTCAAAATCGGAGGAAATGTTTCAAGTCTACCCATAGAATGGGGAGAAGGAATACAAATCAACTGAAGGATGACTTTGTAAGTAATCTACTGTATGAATTATGTTTAAATTTCATCCATTAATATATATTAAAATGTTATCGTAAGTTTTAGTTATCTTTTCACATTAGGCAGTGGGAACAATCTGTGCCCAACCAGATGGAAATATTTGAGAAGTCTAAGAGTCACGATGTGGGCGGGGAAGTTCATTGGGTAGATCCTGCCTATGGTCCAATTCATGTAAGTTATTTCGTAACAATTTTGCATCTTTTTATAATTTAAATGATTTTGAACTTACTTAGATAAATTTTCAGGAGGAGATGATCAGACCTCACGACCACTAGCTCTCTAGACAACAGTGGAACGAGTCACCGCCTCTTACTCCTGTTGCAGCCTTACTTCAGGCAACTGGTCCGGAGCATCAGGTCGAGTCTGTTGTGGTGGTCGTGGTGCCACCTTACGGAGTTGGTATGGAGTAGGGAGCGGCTCCTCATCTTCCTCTCAGAAGACACAATAGGAAAGGGAATTAGAGAGTCAAGTGTCTAGCATGAATATGGAGATTCAGGATTTGCGAAAGCAAATGGCAATTTTTAATGCATTCATGCAGGCACATCAAGGTGCAACTTCGACTAGCCAACCAACACAAGTGGATAATCAAGTTACGAGGCTAGGCGACGACGATGAAGGAGAAGAAGAAGATGATGATGATGATGATGACGACGACGACGATGATGAGGATGACAATGCGGAAGAGGATGACGATTAGGATATATAGATAGTTTGTTTAGTTGGTAGGATATAGTGTAGTATATTGTATAATTATTTTGGACAATTACTTTGCAAAGTAGGTTACTTTGTTTGAGTAGTTTATGATGCCCTACTTTTATCTGAATCGTGTAAAGTATTCATCATTTCAACATTTCTTGTAGATATGAATGTTATTTATGTGTTAATCATACCGTTTGTGATGAAGATACAATTATTGTAACATGTACTCAATGCTTAGTATCACTCTTTGCAGGGTAAATTGAAGAGCAAATCAGGGGTAATGAAATTTGGTAATGAAAATTTTTTTTGTTAGCAGAGGACCAAAGGGGACGGTCATCATGACCGTCCCCTTTGTTATCATAAGAGATGCTCATAACCGTCTCCGCTAGTCAAACTTTGGGGATGGTTACAAAGCCGACCGTCCCCGTTGCTCTACCTAAGAAGGACGGTCATGACCATCCCCTCTAACAAACTTTAAGGGGCGGTTTTGACCGTCCCCTCTAATTGACTTTACGGGATGGTCACGACCGTCCCCTATGTATGATTATAGGGGACGGTGTCACTACCATCGCTTATAGCAAATGGGACGCAGGATATGGGGACGGTCTTTTGACCGGCCCCTTTGATTAGAGGGGACGGTCAATCTGTCAATGGCGACAGAAAATGACCGTCGCCTGTTTCTAAACTTTCTTGTAGTGTTTGTAATTTAAGATCATCCAAGGTATTAGAATAATAAACAACTTATAAATACACAATTATATCACATATATCGCTTATCTATAATCCTTATCTCGTACATTATTAGTCATATTGGTTATATTGGTCATATTACATTGTCTGCTAAATATTGAAAATGGAGTTCATCTGAGTTCTTCAAACAATTGAACAATAGATATACACTTATAGGCTTATACTTAAACACATATATCGATCCTTTATGACTATGACGACATGCCCCACATATGACATATGATCTATCATATCTGAGCATATCATTATTAATGCTATTAACATTCTTACAACATACCATAACTATCACCACCAATGTAGCTGCCCTGGCTCTGCTCAGGTGGCTATCTGGTAGTTCTAATTGTTGTAGCTATTATATCCTCTATACCCACTATAACCATATCCATATCATGGAGGTGTATATACCTAAGGAGAGGAGGAGCATGAAAGTATTTTGGGAAGACGTCAAATGATCTCTCATTGTGTGATGATCCATATCCTCCATGGGACTTTATGTTCCTCCACGATATGGCTATCAATGTCCATGCAGCTCAAGGAACCTAGAGATGATATCAAATCATCCATGTAGCTGTCGGTAGGATGATGGGCCACAGTCGTATGCTTCGTAATTTATAGGTCTCGGACTCAAACTTGGAATAAATTGTACATGTGTGGTCCTCTGTCACTTCATATATTCACGCCCTGCGTGGAGACCTTCCTCGAATCTTGTATTATATGGTATGTGACCACTCCTTGTTGACCCCCCTGAATATGTCTCCCCATCACTAGATCCACCACACCTACTGACATCATCATCTCCATTGTCATCCTTTAATTTGGATTTGGTTTTGGATTTGAAACTAGTGGAGAGAATTTCATCAACAATTGCATCAACCTCAACCTCCAACCCTCCAAGAGGATCCATAATCCACCTGGATCTAGCAAGATAGTCACTCGCATCTGCTCCCATTTTCCATCTTATATTCTCACTTGGTCTTCCACCTGGTTGATCGAGTACTGGAGAACAATTGGGATCCATCCACCTCTGGAGAACATCTTCATCAGCATCATCATCGTGCATCTTGTAAATGTACGTAAGATCGATATGGTCTGTATATTCCTCTTCGTCTTGGCCCTCCCTTGCATGTTTCATCTTTACCCTCAAGTTGTAGTACACGTAGACAAGATCATGGAGCTTCTGTTCTCCCAACATGTTCCATCTCTTTGAATGGATCATGTTTAATGTACTCTAGTTTCTCTCACAACCACCAACAAATGCAATTTGAGACAATACTTTCACTGCCACTTTCCGTAGGTTTTTTTAAAAGAACCTTCTGTAGGTTGGGAGCTTCCATCCCGTACAACAAACACCATTCGATTGCAGAAAAGGAGATAAATCAATAATAGTAATATCTCACAACATAATCAATGGACTTATTCATCTTCATCCTTACTAGGAAGAGTACTACCCCATCCATTAACTGTGGTAGTTCTATCGAAGGAATTCAAAGCATCCCTCAAGTACATGACCAACACATTGTTTGAACATAATACTCTTAATGAAAGTTTTGTTAGTCCCACTCTAGGAGTCTAGATTCCAAACTACATCATTCATGCACAAGGTCCGTGTCTTCTCGTCCTTGACAAGCTTCTCCACCACAATTTGTACATATGCTACAAGGTCAGCATTTGTACCAAAATTGTTCTTGTACTGGTACTTGGGATTGAAGTCATGAGCTAGACACAACACAAGCATGCATAATTCTCATATTTTTATCCATCAAAAGTGCCATAAAAAATGTAAAAAAATAGATTTATAAAATAATACATACTAGCCTTGTGAAGAGGATGCGAGGGAATCTTGGACCAACGTTCGTCCATGATGTCCAACCATGCTTTGTATCCTTCCCCAACTACTTCTTGATGGATATGGAAAGATCCTTAAGTGCATCACAGAAGCATGAGGATCACATCGTATGTGATCGGGAGCGACTAGTCATACTAGTTGCTCGGGGCAGCGAAAATTAAAATTTTTAATGTGATGAAACCACATGATCCAAGAAAACTTATTGAATCATTTCATCTAAACCACAAATGGGTAATAGGGTTACCTCTTGAAGCGTGGTTGCGATTGAGTCTCTAAACAAAGAACCTCCTGTCTCAAGTCCGATTGGATGGAGGAGATGGTTGCGAGTGCGTTGATGAAACGTGTGCTCCTCGCAATCCATGTTGATGATCCAAACGGCGGATCTCCTGATCTCATCTTATGAGATCCGAAGTCATCTTCACAGGCAAGGTGCACTGCAGGAGACGGAGATCCATGAGCAAACAATCCGGTAACATAACAATAATGTGGTGATGATGGTGACTCTCTCTAAGGTTCCATGGTGGACAACCACAATAAGAGAGAGAGAGGGTGTGTACATGAGAATGAATAAAAGAGATAGGCTTGCTATTAATTATCTAAAGGAGAGCTAGGGTTGCCTCTCCTTTTATAATATTTTGAGAGTATGGATCTCAATCCATGGACAACACAAATCCAATGATTCACATTGATTTGTGTTTCTTTCAATGGTCATGTTTTTGCTAAAAAAGCACAAGAATAATTAATTTAATTTAATTAAAGATATATTGAATAATAATAAATGTAAATTAATTTGAACTAAATCAATTCTCATTAGAGATAATAGGAAGGAGGCAAGCCTCCTTCCATATGAAGAAGGGACGACCACCAATTCCAAATAGGAATTGGGGGCCGTCCACACTCCTCATTAGGATGGTGGCTGATGAACCGATAATTGCATATATTAAATAGTATCCATTGTAGCACGAGCACTTAGCGTATCATGCAGAACCGAATGAAAGATCTCTGCGAGGAGGATTCAGCTTGAATTTATAACCTGGGAAGTCCATGGTCGAACATAAGGGCACGAGCAATCTAGTGATTTAATTTTTAAGTGTCAACTATTTTGTCTAGCAATTTCTAGGAGATAATAGTGAGCTGATGCACAAATTACAACAAGACATATTTTTAACATATTTTTATGCAATTAAATTATATGAAGATAATAATGCACAAAAGACACAATCATGACATTCACAATATGAGTAGATACACAACAAAAACTTGTATTAATTGCAAAGAAAACTTCCTGGATTTATTTAATAAATATTAAAGCATGGATTAAACGAAAGGTAATTTAAGTCTCCAGAGTATTCAATAATAAAAACTCTTTTAACTTCACTATGATGCTTTATTAATAGACAAGCAATTAAATCATTGAATGACTTAAAGAAATTAATAAGAAATAACTAACAATAAGTCACTAAGATTCAACTTGTATAGCAAGTTCAATTTAACATGAAAAGTGTACTTTCAAGTGCATTTATAGGTCAACTAAGCACTTAGAAGAGGGATTAATTGAAACATGATTGTCATAATAAAATTCAAATAAAGCACGCCATGAGATAGAGCATCTAATTATCTTTCAAATGAGACCAAAATCACTCCATTTGGATATATACATATATATATATATATATATGAAAAGATATTCACTACTCAATCCAGGGGCATTTTCACAATAAAAAATACAATTTTTTATAACAAAATAGGAGAAAATTAGACTAAAATGGAAATAAAATAACCTCCAGGGGCTAATATGCAATTTACATGAAGCAGGAGGACTTATATGCAAATAATAGAAACCAGAGGACAGTCGCTGCAAATTTCCCAATCACATGCGCAAAACACGCGATTCGGTCCACATGTCTGCTTCTAGTGCTTCGCTCGAGGCTTGGATACAAGCTCGTGGATCGAGCCTTAGGTATGAAATATTGACTCGGGCGGGTGACGTGGCTTGGTTTGTCTGTTGAATCCCGCCTAAAATAGAGAAATCTACGGTGACTACTCTTCAAGTGTTCTTCAATTTAGCTGGCGCTCGAGCGGGTCTTCGACGAGTGTGTTTTCGCTCCTCTGCTGGTCCTCGCATGCTCCACGACACCCGGCATGATGCTTAGAGGATGGAGAATATGAGAAGGACTCCAGCGGTCTCCAGAACGCTAAGGAAGCTCCAGGCATGATCTACTTTTAGTGGAAGAAAGAGTTGATTGGAGAAGCATCTCAATCTCTGATCATTGAAGCTAAGTCGACCTGTAGTGTTAGTCCAATACACACATGAACACATACGGCTAATGTAAGGTAGATATGAGGCGAAATGGAAGGCTTCGTAAAGATGGAGGATTGCGACTTAACTGGGTTCCAATCTAAGAAGTTGATTGGAATGGATGGAAATGAACACTGCTATAGAGAAATGGGAGGATTCATGAGGATGTAATGCGTGGATGATTGATCTTTTGCAGAAGTGTCCAATAGTTTAGATCAAAGAATAATCAAGTTCTTACCCCTAGAAAAATTGGAGCAAAATGATGAAAATGAAATCAGATGAAAATGGTCACCTGGAAAATGGAATTTTAATCAATGGAAGACTTGAAGAATATGGTGCTTGTTTCAGCCCGTGGAGAGGTCCAAAATGACCTCAGTTCTTCGCTTAATACTTCGGCTGGAAGTAGAGCTCAAGCAGCTCTGTTGAGAGGGCTGCAACACAGCTTCAAGTAGCTGTGGATAACATCGGAGGGTTAACACTCCACGCTCAAGCTACCTCGATATCTCTATCATAGATGGAGAAGATGAGCTCCAAGGAACCTCGCATAAAGGCAGATGTGGTTGCTGAAGGTCGGAGGTGATGTTTCAAGTAGGTGGAAGTTGGTGACCTGCAGTTTGAGAAGTGTTGGTTTTAACCACACTCTCGGCGAAGCGAGAAAGGACAAGGAAAGGTTAGATATCAGGTTAAGGTAAGGATTGAAGGGTGAAGCTTTGGGAAGTGGAAGTTGGTGAAGTGGTTATCGAAGGTGGCTGCAAAAATGGAGAGAAGTTCAGCCAGTGAGGAGATGCGTCGTTTCGCAGAAGTGGGGGTGAGAGGTTGAAGAGATAGTATGGTTGTTGGATCTGGGGATCCAACAGCAGTGAGGGATGCACGAATTAAGCGCTCTGACCTTATCTTGAGATTAGATCGAGCGGCGGAGGACGGGCAGACGAGATTGGTTTGCAGCCTTATGATCTATTGATCATATGACTCGCAAAATGAGCAAGAAAGTGAGTAAAGCCGGGACACGTGGCAGGTGGAGAATGCACCACATGGCCCAATGATAATTACGAATAATGCAGAAAATAAAAAAAATTAGAAAGAATTAGATAGAAGACGAATTAGGAGAAGTCACGAACATGAAAGTTGTAGATCTCAATGAGATCTACAACTAGGGGTGTAAGAAAATGCTCAAGTTTGATTCATCTTCGGTTCGGAAATAAACGAACCGAACCTGAACACAAGTTTAGGCTCGATTAAATAAATCAAACAAACCTAAACTCATAGGTTCGCTCAGGTTCGATTCATTAAAAGCCCGATAAACATGCACATATACATATTTACAAATACTTATCCATACACGTGGACCTTATTTTGAGATGAGTGGTTTTTATCGCAGGGTAAGTGAATTTTGTTTAGATATAACTAAATATTTACGGGATAAGTAGGTTTTATCTCGGTATAAACTATCCAAAAATAAATAGTCACATCGTGTTTACAACATCTATCATCTATATGTCTAGTTTTTTTTTCCTTCTTTATCTTCAAATCAACAGAACAAGTATAAACATTACTTATAGAATATCTCCACATTATTCTTATTCCTTATCCCCATCTGAATAGATGTAAATATATATTATAAGTATACTCTTTTTAAAGAGACGAATCCTTATTAATCTAATTTTTTCAAAAGATGAAGATGAGTTAGATAAAGAAAAAGAGTAAATAAATATTTATTCTAATTGTAGATACACATATATTTCCATTTCTCTTCTTTTTACTCCCTCTTATTAGAGAATTCTTAAGTTCGATATTCGCTTAGGTTCGATTTGTTTAAAAAGAGGTTCGATTCGGATCCGGTTCGAAAATAAACAAACCGAACCTGAACACAAGTTTAGGCTCGATTAAATAAACGAACCAAACCTAAAAAATATAGGTTCGTTCAGGTTCGATTCGTTTACACCCCTATCTACAACTTTCATGTAGAATTCAGAAGATCGGAGGTAATTTGTACATAGATAGAAATTAAATACAATTTAAAACAATATAATATAATTTTCTTTTGTTTTTCTTTTGCTTATTTTTTGGGTTTTTATTTTGTTTTATGTCAATTTATTTATATACAATATTATTCTAATTTTTATTTGATTTTAATAATAAATAAATACATTAAATATTAGCATAATAATAGAGTTATTATATATATTAATTAGTGTCAATTACATACAACATACAAATGAGTAATTAATGTTATTTGTCAATGAATCTTGTTGAATTGCTTAAGCAAGAGAGATAATAATGGTGATTAGTGATGATAAATACATGATTTATCACCCCCATATACTTAAGCTAAGCTCATCCTCAAGCCAATAAATAAAGAATTAATTAGAGAGTTAGCTTAATTAGCGAGATCCCTGACATGTGCAAGTGAAGATACAAGGCTTGATTTGACCTTGAACACTAGGTTTTAGGAATCTTAAAACTCTAAGTTGATCCAAGTATTAATCAAAAGGAATTCAACTCCTCTAATTGTCAGACTCTCAATGTACATAAATATTTTATAAGTATGACTTAGTGTTAACTGTACTCATGAGAGTAGATTCTCAATTCACCAAAATTCCAATCTCAGAAGCTCTCTTAAGGACTCAACCATCAACACTAGGGAATAAATATAGTATTGCTTCATTCCACCATCTCTTTAGTTTATCAAACTTCAAAGGTATAGATGGAAGTCCATATTATGAAGGATATATGATTGTGTACTTATTTTCACTTCCTTTTATTGGAACAAGATTCTCTCAAGTGCCAATACTCAATAAAATTTTTATTTTTATTTTGCCAATCAGTGTGTCCGTCAAAGAGAAATTTGAGCCATTTGTACTTATTTTCCTGGGAGTACACCGGGGTACGTCTTCTTTAAGCATCTAATGTACTTGTACCCAGATATATATCACTAACGATGCAGATCTCTTTTTAATATACTAGCTTGACTCCTAATGATTTGATCCAAGTGGACACTTAAAGGTTGGGAGCGCTCGCCTTGAATGTAATAGCTCATATGATGTAACCTTGTAATGTGATGAGCTTGTCTTTTAATTCATTTTTTATATTTATTTATTTAACAGAACTTCTCTTCTTTTTATCAAACTCCACTGCTTTTACCAAGGATTGGCGTTCACTGATCAACTTATTAATTTAATGTCATTACACCCTGGAATTTTAGGACAAATTAAATATATAGCATGAGAACATGTCTTGTATTGGCTAATTTGCTGACACTCAGGTTTCATGTAGCCGTCATTAATTTTATACAACCCTTGAGCATTATCAATATCAAGTCCAAACTATTGCTTTAAATCCTAATCTCCTTAGTGATACCATGACTCATCTCAATCATGATTGCAGTCGTGCAAGTGATGTAAAAGTCCAATTATTCAAAGCAAATTAAGCGTACAATATAACATGCTTAACTTTTAGCTAGGGAAGTATGAATTTTTAAGTCCAAGACCCCAATGATTAAGACAAGATAACTCCAAGTCGAAGAATTCCTTAAACAGAGTGTTAATAATCATCTCAAGCCTTGAGTGCATAGTGAAAGTGTCAGAGAGAAACACAAATTAATAAGTCAATAAATCAATAATAATTTTATGAGTTTTTATTTTTTTTCATTTTTTAACTTCTTTAGAGAAATAGTGACTTGCCTAAACTCATATGATTAGTTGCATCTACTTTCAGCAAATATGAGTGTAAGTACGGACTGTTAGACAGCCACCCGTATTACTTAAGGACGATGCTATATGTATTGTCTTTTAACCACCCACTCTACTAAGGGAGTAATTCCCTCACTGAGAAATAGCTTCATTTTTAAGTCTAGTAGTTAGAATCAATACTAAAGAATTTGTTTTAATTTTCTAATTTTATTGATTTTTAAATAGAGTTAGAGAATTAAATAATTAATTAGACTCATTTACACCCTTTGCTTTGAAAAGAATTTTGAAAACTTTCTGCAAATAATGTCACATAGATATAGGTTTTCTAAAATATTTTACAAATGATTTTCCAAACATGTCAAACCATATTTTGACAAATTATGTAAAACTTTTTTTTTGAAAACTAAGTCAAATATGTATATAATTTTCAAAATTATTTTCAAAACATTTTGTACAAAAATCATTTCTAAAAAAAGTAATATGATACCCATAGCCCCAATAGTTTGGAAATTAAAAATATGAGCTATGGCTAAAGTATGTATGTAATATATACGATAGACCCCCTATTGCCTTTGCTATGTCCTCATAGCACAAAGTGATATGGAGCCATAGCTCAACTAAGTATAGAAGAATCTAAGAACTGATGAGTGGAATAAGACAAGTGTAAGAATAAGAAAGAATAAGTCATAAAGAATATAAAGGGACGGTCCCCCCATACTTAGGTTTTGAAAAATCTAAGTAAAGAAATAGAGATAAATACATAGGATAAACCTCAGAATGAACAAAAGAATGAGTAATAGAGACTGTATGGAAAAATTCCCCCTATACTTAGGCTGAGAATATGCTATGTGTAGGATGGAAAAAAACTAAAGTCAAAGGAAATATACAATAATAGAGTTAGAGAGGATATGAATCTGTTGATATTGAATCTTGTGATGTCAATCTATCATGATGATCATGTCTTCTCTGAGAAATCTGAAAGTGAATCAATAGGCATGAAGTCAATCATCTCAACGAGAGTTAATCTTTCCTTGAATTCTACGAAATGCTTAAGCAACTGCCCGTTAACCAAAAAGGAAGGTGCATTCTTTGAAAGCTCTGAAGTCTCTACATTACCATTCTCATGCACTTCCTTAACTATAAAAGGACCTGTCTACTTTGATTTAATTTTCCATGAAAAATCTTTAACTTCTCATTAAACAACCGTACCTTTTGTCCCAGGACAAATTTTTACATCTAATATGTGCATCATGCCACTTCTTATCATATGCTCGATTGCGGATTTCCACTAACTCATTTAGGTCAAGGTCTCCACACAACTTCCATAAGTGATAGCTCCAATTTATCTTCTTTATTGTCCATTCATATTTGTGAACTAATTCAACGGGCAAATGATATGGCTTGCCATAAATCGTTTTAAAAGGCGAAGTGTCAAGCGATATCTTGTAAGCCGTTCTATAAGCCCCCGGAACTTGGTCTAACAACTGAGACCAATTCTTCCTATCTGGATGGGCTAACTTTTGAAGAATGCTCTTCAACTCTCTATTTGAAACCTCTGCCATGTCGTTCGACTGTGGGTGGTAAGGACTAGTTATTATGTGCTCAAATTCTTAGTCCTTTTCTAAAGATTTAATCATTCCATTCACAAAGTGGCTACCCCCATTAAATACCAAACTCTAGGTACCCTTAACTATTAAATGATATGGTCATTTATGAACTTGCAAATAGTCCTACTGCCGGTGGCTCGGGTTGGAATACCCTCCACCCATCTAGGCAATTAATCTACCGCTAATAAGATGTACTCAAAACCTTATCTATTAGGGAAGGGACCCATGAAATCTATGCCCAAGCATAAAAAACATCACAAATAATCACGGGCTGCATGGGCATCTCATCTCTAGAACCAACCATCCCTCCCGTCCTTTGGAAAACATGGCACGGTCGTACAAAATCAGTGGCATCTCTAAACAAGGTCGACCAAAACAAATCACACTGAAACACCTTGTGAGCGGTTCTCTTTCCTGAATGGTGTCCTCCGGCCTCAAGTGAATGACAATACATGAGGACAGAGTTGTATTCCTCCTGAGGAATGCACCTCCTCTAGGCACAATCTAGTCCCTCAAAGAAAAGGAACGCATCATCCCAATGGTATTTCCTCGAGTCCTACTTGAGTTAGTCTATACTGCTCTTAGTCCAACCATGTGGAACTTGCTTGGAGACAAGATAGTTCACCATGTTGGCATACCATGGACGTGAGTCAATAAGACAAATTTACTCATTTGGGAAGGTCTCTCGAATAGGCTTAGAATCAAGGGAATCCTTTATCTCAATCCTCAAAAAATGATCAACCACTACATTTTTGACTCCAGGTTTATCCTTAATCTCCAAATCAAATTTCTGGAGTAACAATATCCACCTAAGAAGATGCACCTTCACGTCCTTCTTTTCCATGAAATATCTAATGGCTGAATGATCATTGTGAACTGTCACTTTTGAGCCAAGAATCACAGACCTAAACTTCTCTAAAGCCCATACTCTGGCAAGCATCTCTTTCTCGCTCACGGTATAATTTCTCTATGCTGGATCCAAAACCTTACGTAGTGAATAGCGAACGGAATATGATCTCGCCTCCACTCAATACGGCTCCTATAGAAAAATCCAAATCATCAGTCATGATCTCAAAGGGAAGAGATCAATTAGGAATCTGCAAAATAGGTGAGTCACAAATCTTCTTCTTAAGGAGCTCAAAGGCCTCAAGACATTTGTGATCTACAAAGAACTCAGTGTCTTTCCTAAGAGCTCAGTCAGGGGTCAGGCAATCTTAGAAAAATCCTGAATAAATCATCTATAAAATCCAACATGCCCTAGAAATGACCTCACTGACTTGATGTTGGTTGGTGGATCAAGTTTCTTGATCACTTCTACATTGGCAGGGTCAACCTCCGTTCCCTTCTTGCAGATGACATGCCTCAACATGATACCCTCCTTAACCATAAAATGACTTTTTTTCTGAGTAAAGTACTAGATTCACCTCTCTATACCTCTGAAGGACTCGGTCCAAATGCACTAAAGAAGGGTCAAAGGAATCACCATGGACCAAGAAGTCATCCATGAGGACCTCCAGGAAATCCCCAACCATCTTAAAAAATAAGGCAATCATGCACTGCTGAGAAGTATCTGGGGCATTGCATATCCCAAAAGGAGTGCATCTGAAATGTGTATGTACCGAAAGAACATGTAAAAGTGGTCTTTTCCTGGTTCTCAGGGGCGATGGCTACTAGATTGTATCCTGAGTACTTGTCAAGAAAATAGAAAAACTCTTTCCCCACTAATATCTCCAAGATCTGATAAAAAAGGTAGGGTTTGATTTAGCCAAAGTTCACGAGGTCTAAGTAGTGTCTCACACAAGGCGGAGACAATCGTCGTTGCGGCGACCCTCAAATGAATCCTGGACTAAAATCAACAATTAACCCACACACAATCAATCAAGCAATGATAAGCAGATGTGAAGTTAAAATTTATTTTTAACTCTACATAAAAGATGTATAGAAGCAAGTATTTAGAGAGTTCGAACACAGGGAACAAGGCAGGGTAGATCAAACAGGTGTGTGTGTGTGTGTGTGTGTGTATGAAAGTGATGAATTGTCTACACTATGCAATACAAATATTTTTGTGGGTTTTTATTTTTTTTTTATTTTTTTATTTTTGATTTTATATTTTTTATTTTTAATTTTCTGATTTTATATATTTTGTTATATTATATATATATATATATTTCAATATTGGAATATATAAACTATGTAATAAAAGAGGTGATAAAATATTTATAAAAATATGCATAAATACTTAAAAATTCAGAAATTAAATATTATTGTTCTTTTTTATGAATTTTTACTGTTTTTGTGATTTTTGGGTATTTTCAAAATCTTTTTGGTATTTTTAAAAGCTAAAATAAAGAAAACAGTGAATAAAATACAAGGTTGAAACTAAAATGGAGAAATAAAATAGAAACAGTAACAAAAATTCTCGAAATTAATTTTCCAATAAAGAAAATTCAACAAAGAAAATTTAGAAACAAAGTTTGTATTTTTGGGATTTTTTACAGATTTTTAATATTTTTATTAAGGTTTTTGAAGTTTTGTGATTTTTTGGAGTTTTCTTTTATAATTTTTAGTGAATTTTGGATTGAAGTTAAAACACACTAATGGGAACAAAATATATTTTTTGGGGGATTTTTCTGATGTGTTTTTATTTTTTTTATGGATTTTATAATGCAAACAGTGCTGAAAATGGCTATTTTTTTTAAATAAATATTAAAATGCAACAAAAACGAAAAATAAAAATATGGCATGCAAGTGCAAGTTAACAGGAGCCTAAGCTGATTTTTGGGTATTTTTTAGGGTTTTAATGATGCATGAACTAATTAGAGAAACATAAAGAAAAATGCTTGCAGGCCAAGGGCATATATGTAAGTAGTCAGGAATCCAGGGGCCTCGTTGTAAATTTCATGCAATAATTATAACTAAATTGAGACTTTCAGGACCACAGATCAATGGCTAAAGCCGCGAGGGCTTACTATGCAAAAATCCCTACGATGCACGTGCGTGAGCACGCGCGCCTATCAGGGCTAAGATGTAATTCTCAAAACTATAGGGTTCACTGTGCAAAATTACAAGAAATATAATACTGTAATTAAAAGTTCTGGGACTAATGCCTAATTCAAAAAATCTCCTGGGGTTGCCTGCAAAAATGCCAGGGCCACGTGCGAAGCACGCGCCTGGCGGGGACTCCAGAGTAATTGTCCAAACTACGGGGGGATGAATAACAAATATTACAAAATTAACAAGCGGCCTATGAAAGTTTACGGATTAATAAACTGTTACAAAATTACTGGGGCAAAGTTCGCAAAATACCCAGCAGAGAGGGGCGATCCGACGGAGCACGGCCTTCCACTAATACACATGTCAGCTTGGGAGGGCGTGATGCCCCTCCGGCTGCCAACGGCTGAGATCAGATGTTGCAGGGAAGATCCGACGGTTGATGCCGAGGCCGATCCAACGGCAACTGCTGCGTGGGGAGATCCCGGCCAAATCCGATGGCGGAGGTCAGTGCAGGAAGAACAAGGAGGACCTCCGGTCGGGCGAAAGTCTCCAAGCTCCACTGCCGCCCTCCGTCAAGCTTGAAGCTCTCAAAATGGCCAGATCACCTCCTGGCGGGGTCTTCTAGGTCCTGGTGGCGACAAAAGGAGCCAGAGCTCGCCGGGTTCCTCCCACGACGGGAAGATGTTCCAGCCCACTCCGGTGATGTCCAAAACCGCCCCCCAGGTGTTGCATTAGCTTCAGGACCTGCACGAGAAAAGTGAAGGAGTCAAGGGCAAAATGCCCCGACCCCGCAGTGGGCAAAAGAACGTGGATATGTGGAAAACAAAGCTCGCCGGAGCAAGCTCCGACGAGGTGGTTGGTGGAGTGATTGAATAGGTGACGAGTGGAAATGAAGGAGGGGGTCGATTCCTACTGTTACTGCGAAGAAAAACAAGCAAGAAAATGTAAGACAAAGGGACCTCAAGGGTATACACCGGAGGTGGAAACCTCACGGTGGCGCGGATGCCGGAGATGATGGAACTCGCCGCTGGGGCGCGAGTTACAGCTCGACGAGCTCCTGGGATCAACCCCCTGTCACCGGGGATCCCAGGCAATCCTCGGAGGTCTCGGCCTTGGCCCAGAAACGGTTCAAAGAGGAGATGGAAGGCAAGGGTTTGGTTTTGAAATGTGGTCGAGGCGTGAGGTTCAAGGAGTGATCGCGGGCGGCTGGATGATCCAATGCCCAAGGTATCACCAGGGCGTGAATCCTCGATATGTGGGTTACAAAAGTCGTGAAGGGAGCAGGGTCAAATGGTGAAAGGTGTGGCTCCCAAAAATCCATGAAGATGGGTCAAAACCCATTTCTGACAGCAGCAGAAAGGGGGGTCATACAGTTGACCGGGGTCAACTGTCCAAGCCCTCTGGTTGGTCCACGTGGACCAACCAGAAAACCCTCTGGAAAAAGGTTTTGTTAATTCATTATAAAATAGTAAATGATATTATTTTATCTAGGTTATTAAATAAAAAATATTTATTATTTTATATAGTATTTTATTCTGATTTTTAATTATTTTTATGAGATATATTTTTACAAGTTCACTTTTATACCCTTTATAGGTATATTACCTATATATTTTATTCTTTTATTTTTATTTTGTGTATTTTAATTTTATTATTTTTTTTAGTATTTTATAAAATTATAAAATACTTTTATACCAGTAATTATATTTTTGTTTTATTTTTCTGAATTGTTTTGTATATTTAATAAAATATAAATATGTAGTATACAGGTATAAGTATAGGTGTACTACCTATGTATTTTATTTACATGTATTTTATTTTGAGTTTTATTTGGGTTTTTATTCTGATTTTAATATACATAACTATTATAAGTAATATTTACAAAATTATAAAAATATAAAAATATAAAAATAATGAATAAATAATAAATTGAATATTTTAATCAGTACAATTGTACAATGAGGGTCCAAAACTCAAGTTTCAAACTGTAGCTCCGCCAAATGCAAAACAACCGCCATTAAATATCTTATTTTATTCTATATACAATTAAAGGTGAGTTTGCTGCATTTGGAGTTTTCAGTTGTGAGATACAGGTCTGGGAAGTTGGGATTCTGGATTTTTATTCAAACCATAACTTTTTATCTGTACATTATTTTTGAATGAAATAAATTTTGTATTTTTCTTTATTTAATTATCTACAACATTCGTGTACAAAGTTTCTTTATTTGATGTGTAAAAAGTGGAACCAAAAATACCTCCCAAGATGAATAAAGAATGGATTAAAAAGTGTAGGTACTTGACCCTTATTTCCCCCTACTTTATTCCTGGTCGACCTATTCATCAAGATGCCTAGGTCTCGGGGTTTTGGGTCATAAAATATTTACAATATTTTATTATTTTTCTTTTCTTTTATTTATTCTATAATTTTGGCTTTAATTACAGTATTTTATACACTATTTACATGTACATGCATGAATGCTAATATGCTCTATTTAATGCTATTTACAGGCATTTGCCAGGGTTTTTGAGGCCAAAATGATAGAATAAAGATGATGAAATGTGGATTCATCATCCCCCTATACTTTACCTTTCCTAGTCCCTAGCAAACACTTATGCAATAAGTGCAAAAAGAAAAAGAAAGAAAAGAAAAAGAAGAACTTGGATTTAGTTTAATTATCAAACTTGTCTTCACAAAATCAAAGTTTGGAGCTTAAGTCGGACCTTTGGAATTTTAGTGCGGGCGGAACCTTAATGAGAAACGGATTTGAAATACAACAGTCCTTGAGAATCCCAAAACTCTGCTCAAGTCTCCTCAATAGCCAGGTCAGAAATATCTCAATTCATACGCAAACCCTTACGATTATGAGTCTGACTCGTACAGTGTAAGTGATGGTGGCTCTCCCCAACTAGAATGGCAAAGAAACTGACTTCTCCAGTATGACAACCCAATGATTCCCCAATCCAACAACTCCATCCTCGAGGAGCGGGGTATTCCCTTCTATGTTCAAGTGGCAACCAGCTCAACAGGAGGGGTGAAGAGAAGAATGGACGGTAGCCAGTGTAGCTACCTATCCTGGGATGCAAGACCAGTGTAGTCAAGTCATCCAGCTACAGGCTCACATATTTGACTTTGGAACTCAAGCTTGCTTATTGGCTTTACAACATTTGTACATACTTTGCAGGCTTTTTATTTTTGTACATGCATGAACACTTTTTTTTAATACTATTCACAGCAGCATTTACATAAGGAGTTTTTCCTCTTGAGCCAGTAGACTATCCCTCTTTTGAAGCTTTATCGCAACCCACAGCCTCCTGTCTTTAGACTTCCTTATCATTGGACGGGTTGGGGTGCACTTCCCTCCCTAGAGGAGGACAAGTGTTTCCACTTGTGTGCGTCTCATACCGGCAAATCCAATCCCCTCACCACTCCAACTGAGTTGAGCCCTGTGAAAGGTGCAGGTGTCCAAGTTAGGTCATTATCAACAAGAGTCGTGCGTGTGCTCCGAAATACTCTACTTAGGCAGTCAAGAATCCATTGAACCAAGTCTCATGATCCTCAAAGAATTAAGTCAACTAGACCTGAAGTACCTCAAACCCAGTTCCTAGAAGGTTCCTATTATTAGGTAGATTTTAAGGTCCAATCAAGCTCCAATCTTCGGATTTTACTTAGACTTGTTCAACTATCAAACTCAATCCGAAAAATGCTCATGCTATGCAAATGCGATGCAGAATGCAGAAAATATTTTTGTGATGCAATTTTCAAAGATTTTGAACTTTTTATGGATTTTTGAAAAGATGATGATGATGCATATGCATTTTTTGTATTTTTCAAAAAGATTTTTCAAATGTTTTTGGATTTTAATTTTGCAAATGTTTTTGGGATTTTTGAAAACAAAAGTTTTTGGCTGAACACTAGGTTAAAATATTTACACGGGAGTGCTTCTTATATCTACAAGAAGTGGATTTTAAGAATTTACAAGGGTAAGTGATCAATTTTTATACATATATATATGGTGGATTTTGGTGTGATGTATGTATTCCTCAAACTTATTTGACACAAGTTTTTTCAAACAATTTTTTAAAACTATAGTTCAAAATAATTTTTACAAACATTTTTGCAAACATGTACACACATTTGAAAATCATTTTGCAAAGGCTTTCAAAATAGTATAGATAGATTTTTCAAAATATTTTTGCAACCATTTTTCAAACCATTTGCAAATCATTTTTCAAACATTTTATTTCACACGAAGAAAATAAATTTTACAAACCACACATTTTTACAAAGGTTGAAAACATATAACAAAACGTTTTCAAAATAGTTTTCACTAAATGTTCACAAAGATTTTCAAACTATTTTTCAAACATTTTGCAAAAAACATTTTCACATGATTTATTAATCAGTAAATACAAAAAGAATTTGAGGAATAATCACATCTTTTTATTAAGGATTTTAATGAATTTTAATGAATTATTAGCCATATTATTAGAAAAATACAAAAGTACGAGTTATGGATAAAGTATATACGTAGTATATACGACCCCCCTATACTTAGCTTGAGCTATGTCCTCATAGATCGGAGAGAAAAGAGAAGACATAACTCGTACTAAGTATAGGAAAATCTAAAGAATAAATGAATGAACCAATGAGAAGTTGACCGTCCCCCCTATACTTAGGATCAAATAATCCTAAGTATAGCAGATTGTACACAACGCAGGGAGGGTCAAGGGTAGAATGAACAGATCGTACTCGGGTTGTCTCCCCCTATACTTAAGGTAAGATATCTCTAAGTATAGACAAAAAGAGGAGACAATGGAGAGGATCGCAAAGAATAGAAAACTCGGGGTGCACACCCCCCTATACTTAGGACAGAGTACGTCCTGAGTATGGAAAACTGTCTATAAGGGGCGGCACCTTTTTGATACAAAAAGAAGATAGAAAAGAAAAAGAAGAAAAGAGATCTAAAGATGGAAGGAGAGATCGGAGGATGTACACACCACTCCCCCTATACTTAGGGTAAAAGAAGCCCTAAGTATAGGAAACAACAGGAGTGATGACACAGAACAACGAAAAGAATACTCGGCTCATCCACCTCGCTATACTTAGGACAAAGTACGTCCTAAGCAAGGCAAATACGAGAATGGGTGAACGAGCAATACGGAAGATAGACAAAGAGTCACGGGAGAGAATCTACATCATAAATGGATGATCATAAGAAAGTGGAAGGCAAACCTTCTTGTGGGACCGTTGAGGGATAGATCTGGTGTGGTGTATGTCGACATCGGGGTCCACAGTGGATGGAAGCCGATCAGGGTCGACACGGTGAAGGCCCTCAGTGGAATCAAAACGGAAAGGGACGAATTGATCAATGGAAGCAGTATGGCTAGGTTCTCCCTTGTTGGTCCTATGGTGTGAAGGCACAGACTGGTGAGTGGAAGAAGTATGGTCAGGTCTGGCCTTGGAGGTCTCGCAGATATCGAAGTGGAATGGGACAAACTCATCATCCTCGGAAGAAGTGTAATCGGAGTCGTCCTACGAGGTCTCGTCCAGGTCGAAATCAAAAGGAACGAAGTCATCAGTGGAAGTATACGAACTCTGTTAGTCCTCAAGAATCTCACCCGGATCATTTGTTTCCTCATGAGGTCTCTCAAAATAATGGGCAGCATCATATCCAACCTCAATCATCTTTACTTGTGAGTGGCGAGGAACGGACTTATCAGTGGAAGTAGTCAAACCAGATTCGTCCTGTCTAGTCTTGGTATCTGCCCTCCGCTCAAATGGTTCAATTACGTAAATGCTTTGGATTTCATCAACGCATCGCCACACACCAGAAGGAGGAACCGCGAGGTCTATGCTTTCCGATTTACTCCCCTTTCGGGGGATCTGTCGGGTCTCATCTGGGATCGCTAAGCAAACATCTCTAATATCCTTAGATCGGTCACATGCCTCGGAATCATCTAGAATCAGTGAAGGTGCTTCAGGTGCAGGTCTCTGGTCATCTGTGGGTGCGGTGATCACCGCTTCGCTCTCGTCAACGGGACGGAAGCGAATCTCTCTTGATCCATAGTCAATAACGACCCTCGCCGAGGCGAGGAATGGTCGTCTCAGGATGATTGGAGACGGCTCCCCTGTGGAGGTCTCCATGGGCAACATTACAAAATCAACATGGTGGCTCGTGCCCTGAATAGAAATGACGGTGTTTTCAAGGATACCCTTCGGCCTCTTGATGGATCCATCAGCAAACTTTACGATCATCCTGGTTTTCTTAAGAGGCCCTAAGTGGAGAGATTGTACCAGCGAGAAGGGTAGTATGCTAATCGAAGCACCGCCGTCTAGGAGAGTGTGATCACATGTATGGTCAGAGATGGTGCAAGTGATGAAAGGTGTAGCTGTGTTCTTCTTTCTGGGAATGGGACGGTGTGTGATGGCGTGGGCAGTGGCCATGGTCAGAATGTGACGCTCAGACCTGCTCCTCCGCTTTCTCTTCTTGGGAAGAGGAGCAGATAATTGGGTCATGGCCTGCTGGAGTGGGGCACGGATAATCTCATGAATAGTAGCCACCACTTCGGGTTCAGTCAACATTTTTTTGAATATTTGGACTTCCTCCATACAAGGGAGGAAGTCGGAATCAGCATATGCACGAGGCATGCCAAGAGCATTCTGTACAGCGGCATCCTCGGGGTTAGAGGTGGGACTGGATGTGAAAGGCTGTGTGGTCAAAGGATCTGACAAGTGAACTCTCTCCTCACGGTGTGAGTCAACCAAAGGTCTCCCGAACTCTTTTTGGATTTTTAATTTTTTCGCATTTTTATGTATTTTTGGCGATTGCAAGCTCCCATGATCACCCATAAGTGAAGCTGTATCCCCGACGAAAGGAGCATTAATCTGATTCTTCCTCAAGAAAGCAAGATCATCATTCATCAAATCAATGTGCTTTGTCATCCGATTCAAGATATCACTCATAGAGATCGAGGGAGGTGACTCCATCGGGTCAGACTCAGGTGGATGTGACGGTAGAGGTGGATAATATACAGGTGGGGTTGGAGGTGGGTAGAAGTCCGAGTCGTGATATTGTGGCTGAGATGGGTATGTACAAAAATCAGAAAAAGTAGGAGGAGGGTCCTCCTGATAAAAGGGAGGTGGACCGGCTGAAGCGAGCGAGGGATCCGCAAAGTCCGGATAAAATGCACTCCAGGGGTCCATCTCGAAAACAAAAGGAAATGATTCGGGGGAGTACGTCGGTCAAGTCAAGAGAGTGAAGAAGAAGGCGCAAGTGCGCAGGAGCGATCTAGGACACACACAAAACAACCACAAACAAAAATGAAAATAAATAAAACCCTCAATTCACCTACTCAACTCGGTAGAGACCGCAAAGAGCGGTCTTTTTATCATGTTTGTTTCAGAGTTAGGTGAGAAGTCCAAGATTGCACACACACTTAGGAGGCTGAATTGGATTTTGGCACTATCCTTAGGGTGTGCGCGAGCAAGTAAAACGAAGACAATGAGGGGATTACTCGCCCCAAGAGAAGATTTTCTTTTTGATCGATTTTAGGGTCAAGTAATGTTAGCAGTCCCAATTTTATTGATTATCACTTTTTTTTGGATTTTTAGTGAGAAATGCACGCGCCTAACGAGGATTCAATTCCTTTAAGATCCTAGGTTGGAAAAATCAGAGGTAGAGTCGGAAAAGCAATGCAAGCGTCAAATCAATGATGAATGCTAAAGAGCAATGCTCACCTTGCCTCCAGCACTCTACATGCAAGGATCTTAGCAGAATTGAAACCTATCTATATGCAAATGCAAAAGCCGATGAAATCGCCCTAAGTTTCAGAAATTGCTATTATCGTGAAGAACCACAAGTCGACCACCAATCCTCAACCCTAGAGTCCGGTCTAGGCTCACCCCTCCTCCTCTTGACAAATCGAGTCCAGGAGAAGCGCTTGGCGGGATGAGCTCGCGGCGCGGCGGATCAAAGACAGTGAATTAGCTGTTTAAATTTGACTAAGTCCAAACGATATTATAGGAGCATGCAAGGGTGATTAATGTGTTTGGACCTAATCTATCGCAAGCAATCCTAGAACTAGGGGCTCAATCACACAAAATAAAAACAAAAATCGGAAAACAAAATAAAAAATGCGAAGGAAAAGCCGACAAAATCGTGGCGAGCCCCCAGGTGTACAAACACCTGGACGTTAGGCTCGAGAGTCCAAATGTCCGGGGGTACCTGTATTATTACAAATAAATAGTCTCTCTCTCACTACAAATTACAAAATAAATACAACACCAAAAATGCTCAAAAATACGACTGTCTTCTCAAGTCCTCCCTGCCTTCTCTGATGCTAGGTCAGAAGTCTCCTGCCGCCTTCACGTGGGTGCATCAACGCCTAAGGTAGAGCGTCTCCCTCAATCCGCGGTACCTCGCACAAAGTCAACAAGGAAGAGTGATTAGACAATTCAAACAAGAAATATCAAATAAGAAGCAAAAATAGAAATGCAAAAATGTAGACAAGTATCACAAGCACGAGAAAAATGATCTACACGTTGTTGCTCCCCGGCAATGGCGCCATTTGATTTACACAAAATTCACAGGGTCTAAGTAGTGTCTCACACAAGGCGGAGACAACTGTTGCTGCGGATGGAGGGCCTTGCACCTTCGATTGAGGAGAATGCACATTCAGCGGGCATTCCCCGTCCTGTAGTAGATCATTCAGTTGATATTCCAAATGCAAAATATTAGAGTGTGAAAAACTTGGTTTATATGGATAATAAAGTGCATGTTTCTATTTTTGATTATGGGTCTTCACATCCTTCTTTACATATACCTTCCCCCATTCTCTTACGGCAGGAAAGCACATCATAAATAAGATTCAAAAAGATGATCCTAAAATGGCACAATTTTATAGAGATAACATCATGGGTAAGGTACCATTTGATGAGTACGTGGCCAGTCATCCTGCATTTCAGAAATACTTAAAGGTGAGAAGCACACCTAGCAGAGTCAGTAGGAAGAAACTGAATAGTCACGTCAAGACACATGTTCTCTCGGTTGCCACTACCTTTGGTCTCTCGGTTGCCACTACCTTTGGTCTCAAGAAACAAAAGCTACCACAGAAGAAGAGAGATCTAGGTGCACATTATGTGGTGAATCATATAGATAACATAGCGTTTGCACACACTCTCCTAGATAATGGCTCTTCGATCAACATGTTACCCTTTTCCTTATATGAGAAACTAAAGTTGGGACCCTTACGTAAATCTAGAGCTTTACTTCGGTTTGCGGATAAATTGATGAAAAAGGCGGTGAAGTCAAGAATGCCATTATATCGATTGAGGGCAAGACTACAGGGTGGAGTTCATTGTCCTTGACATAGACATCCCCTACCGTTGGAGAGAGTCGCAGATTAGCCTTAGGCAGCCCTTCCTTTGGATCATTGGAGCATCATTTGATTATCAGATTGAGATGATGAGGTTTCATTCTCCAGGAGGAGAAGTGGAACTACATATGAAGCAGATGAAATGGCAGTGACCTGATTCAGAATCACACAGATTTCTCTTCATGTTCAAAGGCAGATTGTGATGTAGTTAGCACAGTTGAGATTTGGGCTCAGAACCCGACAATGCATAGCGAGACCCTCTCACTTGGAGAGGATAGTGTACACAAAGCAGTTGTTGATATGTTGCCAGAGTTCTTGAGTTATGCATCTCCATATTCCCTCGGTGACTTAGAAGTCCCTTCGGACTTGTTGGCCACTTCTACTTTGGGACAACCAAGGGAATTGGATGATGAGTCAGACATAGCTTGTAGCTTTGGCTGAATTACCGTGTTTCTTTGGCGATATGGCTCCTTATTCTTCAATTCAGTTGGTGGATAATATTAGAGATGATTAATCTCCACTATGCAGCACAGATCCGGATTCAGTGGTAGTTCAACCTGACAATCCTGGTGATTCTCTTTGCCAGAATTGAAGCCACTACCTCCGACACTCAAGTATTCCTTCCTTACGAGACCAAAGAATAATTTTCATGTCATCATTAGTTCTAGGTTGACTGTAGAATATGAGACTAGGTTGTTAGAAGTGTTAGAAAAGAACCGTAAGGCCATTGGATGGATGTTGTCGGATCTCGTGGGTATAAACCTCGCACTATGTTCACATCATATTTTTGTTGAGGATAATGCTAGACCTTCCCATGAATTTTAGAGGAGACTTAATCCAAATCTACGAGAAGTAGTTAAGAAAAAGATAGAGAAATGGTGTGGAGCAGGTTTTATTTACCCAATCTCTGACTCCAAATGGGTGGCCCCTTTACATGTTGTCCCAAAGAATTCGGGAACTCAGATGGTCACCAATGAGGAATTGAGATTGCGACACGAGTACCCACATCGTGGTGCATCTATGTCGACTACATGCTCTTGAATGTTGCGACCAAGAAAGATCACTTTCCCCTGATGAATCCACATTTCATCATCTTTATTCTATCATTTTGGCCTCAAAAACCCTGGCAAATGCCTGTAAATAGCATTAAATAGAGCATATTAGCATTCATGCATGTACTTGTAACTAGTGTATAAAATACTGTAATTAAAGCCAAAATTATAGAATAAAGAAAAGAAAAGAAAAAGAATAAAATATTGTAAATATTTTATGACCCGAAACCCCGAGACCTAGGCATCTTGATGAATAGGTCGACCAGGAATAAAGTAGGGGGAGATAAGGGTCAAATACCTACACTTTTTAATCCATTCTTTATTCATATGGGACCTATTTTTAGTTCCACTTTTTATACATCAAATAAAGAAACTTTGTACATGAAAGTTGTAGATAATTAAATAAAGAAAAATACAAAATTTATTTTATTCAAAAATAATGTACAAATAAAAAGTTATGGTCTAAATAAAAATCTAGAATCCCAACTTCCCAGACCCGTATCTCACAACTGAAAACACCAAATGCAGCAAACTCACTTTAATTGTATATATAATAAAATAAGCTATTTAATGGTGGTGGTTTCGCATTTGGCGGAGCTACGGTTTGAAAGTTGAGTTTTGGACCCTCATTGTACAATTGTACTAATTAAAATATTCAATTTATTATTTATTCATTATTTTTATATTTTTATATTTTTATAATTTTGTAAATATTACTTATAATAGTTATGTATATTAAAATCAAAATAAAAACCCAAATAAAACTCAAAATAAAATACATGTAAATAAAATACATAGGTAGTACACCTATACTTATACATGTATACTACATATTTATATTTTATTAAATATACAAAACAATTCAGGAAAATAAATCAAAAATATAATTACAGGTATAAAAGTATTTTATAATTTTATAAAATACTAAAAAAATAATAAAATTAAAATACACAAAATAAAAATAAAAGAATAAAATATATAGGTAATATACCTATAAAGGGTATAAAAGTGAACTTGTAAAAATATATCTCATAAAAATAATTAAAAATCAGAATAAAATACTATATAAAATAATAAATATTTTTTATTTAATAACCTAGATAAAATAATATCATTTACTATTTTATAATGAATTAATAAAACCTTTTTCTAGAGGGTTTTTCTGGTTGGTCCACGTGGACCAACCAGAGGGCTTGGACAGTTGACCCCGGTCAACTGTCTGACCCCCCTCTCTGCTGCTGTCAGAAATGGGTTTTGACCCATCTTCATGGATTTTTGGGAGCCACGCCTTTCACCATTTGACCCCGCTCCCTTCACGACTTTTGTAGCCCACATATCGAGGATTCACGCCCAGGTGATATCTTGGGCATTGGATCATCCAACCGCCTACGATCACTCCTTGAACCTCACGCCTCGACCACATTTCAAAACCAAACCCTTGTCTTCCATCTCTTTGAATCGTTTCTGGGCCAAGGTCGAGACCTCCGAGGATTGCTTGGGATCCCCGGTGACAGGGGGTTGATCCCAGGAGCTCGTCGAGGTGTAACTCGCGCGCCAGCGGCGAGTTCCATCATCTCCGGTGGTCACGCCGCCGTGAGGTTTCAACCTCGGGTGTATAACCTTGAGGTCCCTTTGTCTTACTTTTTCTTGCTTGTTTTTCTTTGCATTAACAGTAGGAATCGACCCCCTCCTTCATTTCCACTCGTCACCTATTCAATCACTCCACCAACCACCTCGCCGGAGCTTGCTCCGGCGAGCTTTGTTTTCCACATATCCACGTTCTTTCGCCCACTGTGGGATCGGGGCATTTTGCCCCCGACTCCTTCACTTTTCTTGTGCAGGTCCTGAAGCTAATACAACACCTGGGGGCGATTTTGGACATCGTCGGAGTGGGCTGGAACATCTTCCCGTCGTGAGAGGAACTCGGCAAGCTCTGGCTCCTTTTGTCGCCACCAGGACCTAGAAGACCCCGCCAGGAGGTGATCTGGCCATTTTGAGAGCTTCAAGCTCGACGGAGGACGGCAGTGGAGCTTGGAGACTTTCGCCCGACCGGAGGTCCTCCTTGTTCTTCCTGCGCTGACCTCCGTTGTCGGATTTGGCCGTGATCTCCCCAAGCAGCAGTTGCTGTTGGATCGGCCTCGGCATCGACCGTCGGATCTTCCTTGCAACATCTGATCTCAGCCGTTGGCAGCCGAAGGGGCATCGTGCCCTCCCAAGCTGACACGTGTATTAGTGGAAGGTCGTGCGCTGTCGGATCGCCCCTCTCTGCTGGGTATTTTGCGAACTTTGCCCCAGTAATTTTGTAACAGTTTATTAATCCGTAAACTTTCATAGGCCGCTTGTTAATTTTGTAATATTTGCTATTCATCCCCCCGTAGTTTGGACAATTACTCTGGAGTCCCCGCCAGGCACGTGCTTCGCACGTGGCCCTGGCATTTTTGCAGGCGACCCCAGGAGATTTTTCGAATTAGGCATTAGTCCCAAAACTTTTAATTACATTATTATATTTCTTATAATTTTGCATAGTGAACCCTACAGTTTTGAGAATTACATCTTAGCCATAATAGGCGCGCGTGCTCACGCACATGTGTCGTAGGGATTTTTGCATAGTAAGCCCTCGCAGCTTTAGCCATTGATCTGTGGTCCTGAAAGTCTCAATTTAGTTATAATTATTGCATGAAATTTACAACAAGGCCCCTGGATTCCTGACTACTTACATATATGCCATTGGCCTGCAAGCATTTTTCTTTATGTTTCTCTAATTAGTTCATGCATCATTAAAACCCTAAAAAATACCCAAAAATCAATTAGGCTCCTGTTAACTTGCACTTGCACGCCATATTTTGTTTTTCATTTTTGTTGCATTTTAATATTTATTAAAAATAAAAAATAGCCATTTTCAGCACTGTTTGCATTATAAAATCCATAAAAAATATAAAAACACATCGAAAAAATCCAAAAAAATATTTTGTTCCCATTAGTGTGTTTTAACTTCAATCCAAAATTCACTAAAAATTATAAAAGAAAACTCCAAAAAATCACAAAACTCCAAAAACCTTTATAAAAATATTAAAAATCCATAAAAAATCCCAAAAATACAAACTTTGTTTCTAAATTTTCTTTGTTTTATTATCTTTATTGGAAAATTAATTTGGAGAATTTTTGTTACTTTTTCCTATTTTATTTCTCCATTTTAGTTTCAGCCTTGTTTTTTATTCACTGTTTTCTTTATTTTAGCTTTTAAAAATACCAAAAAGATTTTGAAAATAATAAAAAATCACAAAAATAGTAAAAATTCATAAAAAGAACAAAAAAATTTATTTCTGAATTTTTGAGTATTTTTTCATATTTTTATAAATATTTTATCACCACTTTTATTATATAGTTTATATATTCCAATATTGAAAAAGAAAATTTATATATATATAATGAAAAAATTTTATAAAAATCAGAAAATTAAAAATCAAAAATATAAAATCAAAAATTAAAAAAATAAAAAAATTAAAAACCCACAAAAATATATGCATTGCATAGTGTAGACAATTAATCACTTTCATACACACACACCCATGTTTGATCCACCCTGCCTTGTTCCCTGTGTTCGAACTCTCTACATACTTGCTTCTATACATCTTTTATGTAGAGTTAAAAATAAATTTTAACTTCAAATCTGCTTATCATTGCTTGATTGATTGTGTTATCTGATGCATGCTACGTAGCCCTTATACTCCTCCTCAATCTCCTCTTGGAAGTCTCCGCTCGTTGGTGATCTCTTTGAAGATGGTTGGCGTCGTCATCCTCTGAAGTTTTCCTTAGTATGAGCCTCAGAGTCGATCCTCTCCATATCCCTTGCTCGATCATGTATGACCACAGTCCGTACATTCCTGAGAGACATATGATTAACACAATCAAATGGAAAGATCTAATGATCAGATTTGTGAAAATATGAGTAGTATACCTGATCTAAGTGTTATTGTTGAGGTCTATTCAGGCTATTGGGATTAGCCTGAATCTGTACGGGAATGGATGTAGTAGGGGCAGTGTGCTCATCATGTAGATGGGAAAGATGGTTGAGATAAACCCTCAAGTCCTATACCTCGTTCCTATGGGAATGCAACGCCTCCAAAATCTATCTCTAGAAGATGAATGCTGCTGATGTGAAGAAGAGGAAGGCAAAGAAGAACGTGAAGAATGGCCCTGATGTCCATAAGATTACTACTACTTCTGGGTATGATGTAGAACATGCAGGCTCTGCTGGCCCGACTGGTACATCTGATGATGCCCATACTGCTGATGTTGCTGCCTCGGTGTCTGATAAGTAACGACTCCAGAGCTCTGTGGTGGTGGAAGAGGGATATGAGTAAATGATGTGTTGTAGAAGTTTTGGGGATGCTGGTAGGAGAAACGGTCCCCAAAACTCCCCTTCCTAGTAGGATCATGGGTGTACCATACACCATTTACCTCCCACACTTGGGAAGGCTCCTCAGGAACTGTCTCTATAAGCGGTGGCTGCTACTAGCAAGAATGGGCTAGAGGTTGGTCCTCTACCCATGGATAGGGTGGCCCTAACATCTGTTGCTCTTGAGTATGGTGAACACGATACATGAGAGCCACAGATGCAGTCACAATAGACACCATCATCTTGGATACCCTATCAGAAATCTCTACCATATGTTTAGCAGTTTGGATAAGTTCTTGTCCAACTCATCCATCCGCCTGTCAATCCTCTCAACTAATGTAAGTTTATATGCTATGATGTCCATATCGAAAGGATCCACTATAGCCTTCACTCCCCCACTGGATAGGAATGAAATGGGGGTCTCTAACTGAACTCTACTAGTGGTTTGTGCTCTACCCATCTCGACCATCTGCTCAAACACCTTCTAGACGATGTCCTCTCCTCGTGAAGTGTAGCTTCCACTACAAGCATCACTAACCAAATCTTTCACTTCAAGGTGTAGACCGAAATAAACTGACTGAACCATGATGGTAGGCTCTAAGCTGTGACAAAGGCACTTCTGTAAGAGATCCTTGAATCTCTCTCATGTATCACAGAACGCTTCATTGGGAAGTTGAGAGAAACTCGTGATGTGTGAACACATCAAGTTAGCCAAGACACAAATGTAGTCTTGGATAACCCTAGGATGCCTAAGGTTAATACAGACTGACTCAAAGTCCCTAAGGAATACGTATGGATCCTCGTATGCATTCCCATGGAAATGAGGTAACAAGCTAACAAAATAAGGCTTCAACTCATACTCAACTTGAGGCTCGATTGGGCTCAACCAATTAGCCATCTGATACTTCTCAGGATTGTATGTCGTGTTCATCGGTGCATCTCTACCCAATTGTAACTAGTCAAGTTTTGCTCTCATGAGTGGTTGGTTTTGTTCAGATTCTTCTAATCTGGCCAACACTGCATGCAATGGATCCTCTCATTCCTCCTCCTCTACATTATGCTTCTTAGAAGGCATCTCTAATGTATCTTTGTTGCCTTTATCAAACAAAGGATTGGAGTGAGATCTAGACAAAGATAACGGAATCAAATCGATCTCACCAAGGCAATGATCTTCCTTGGTGAATAAAGAAGTAAAGGGGTTGGTTGAGATGTAACCACCCCCCAGGAGGGAATCATGATACACCGGTTCGAAACAAGGGTTATTTATAAATCAGGATGGTCTAGTTAAAGAAGAAGAATAATAAGGGGACTGGACCAGTGAAGACATGATATTTGGGCGGTTCAATGACAAGCTCGCAAAATGATCTAGTATGAAAAGATCTAGTACTACTTGACAAAAAGATCTAGTGCTACTAGGCACATGAATGTACGGAGTTACTCACACAATACAACCAATGCAAAACCCTTTTAATTGCTTCACCAACTCAACATTGAAGTCTGGGGATGATGGCCTTATTATCTTGTCAATTTTAGTTTAGTGAGTCAAACAATCTTATACAATCTCATAGGTGTAGTCCCTTAAGGTAGCTCAAGTTCAAGCTAGCGGAACACAACAACAGGAACAAAGCTACTTCTTCTAGTGGTCCGAGGCAAGTTCTTGCAGCAATAACATGACCCTAAAAGTGAGTCCAAATGCTTAGGGCACAAGTCCAGGGATTTTTGGCTCTATTCCTTAGGGGCTACGTCCTTACCCACTCTGTCTAGAGGTAAGTACCTACAATCAATGAGGGTTTTATTGCTCGTAATACAAGGTTGCTTTTACTCAAAATTAATTTGGTCAACTTGCATTAATTCAGTCCCGATTTTGAGAGTTTAGGTTATCGCTTTGAATTAAGTGACCACAAACATCGCCTAACGTACAATCCCTTTTCCTTTGTCCTTAAGCTGGCAAAAACTAAGGGAGAAAGCGAAAGAATAGAATGCAATCGAAATTCAATGATGCATGCAATAGTTTAGAAATACTTACAGTGCTTTCCAGCACTCTCTATGTAGATGCATAGAGTGAATATATAAGTCTATCTATATGATGCAAGTTGAAAAGCCGCACCTAAGCAGTAGTTCTATTAGCGATGAACAACTCAATTTATTTTGACTAAGTAGAACAAATGCTATGTGCATCTATGAATCTCCCAAGATTTCGTAATTGTGAATCTTATGAGATTATGGTATGTGTCCAAAATTACGAAATAGATCAAGCAAAAATGACCTACGATATGTCTAATTTGGCAAAATGCTTGATTCTAAAACGACATTCAAGTTGAGAACCACTCTCAACACAAACACCAAATAGAAAAAAAATAAAGTCCATAGGCCTTCATTACAGTCACGAGATCTCGATCGAGAACCGTTATAAGTAGGCAATTAAGTTACAAATGTTTACAACATGATAATAATGGACTTAATTAACAAAATAATCTCTCTAATTAATTTGCTTCATGGGCTCTCCAGCAAGAAATTCCAAGCTCCTCACCTTCGCGATCCTCCAGAAATCATCGGCTCGAGGGGCCTACCACAAAATAATAAATTATTAGAAAATTCTAGAGAGATTCACAATAATTAGTCAAGTAAAAATGACAAATCAACATAAGAGACAAACCAACAATACAAGCTCAAAATAATGAACCTAAAAATCACTAGATAAATATTTGGACCTAAAAATGATCACAAAATAAGCCACGTACCCGGCAACAGTGACATCTGATGAACAACTAAATACATATATTAAATAGTATTCATTGTAGAAGGAACACTTAACGTATCATGCAGAACCGAATGAAAGATCTCCACAAGGAGAATTCGGCTGAATTTATAACCTCGGAAGTCCATTGTCGAGCACAAGGACACGAGCAATTTAGTGATTAATTTTTAAGTGTCAACTATTTTATCTAGCAATATCTAAGAGATAATAGTGAGTAGATGCACAAATCACAACAAGACATATTGTTAACACATTTTTATGCAATTAGATTAGATGAATACCAAAATGCACAAAAGACAAAATCATGACATTCACAATATGAGTAGATGCACAATAAAAAATTGTACTAATCACAAAGAAAACTTCTTTGATTTATTTAATTAAAATTAAAGCATGGATTAAATGAAAGGTGATTTAAGTCTCCAGAGCATTCAATAATAAAAACTCTTTTAACTTCACTATGATGCTTTATTAATAGACAATAAATTAAATCATTGAATGACTTAACGAAACTAATAAGAAATAGTATGTTACTAATATTCATCATGCATATCAAGTTCAATTTATCGTGAAAAGTGCAATTTAAATGCATTTATTGGTTGAACTAAGCACTTAGAAGAGTGAATAATTGAAACGTGATTTTTAGAAAAAAAATCACAATAAATCATGCAAAGAGATAGAGAATCAAATTATCTTTCGATAAGACCAAAATCACTTCATTTGGATATATATATATATGAAAAGATATTCACTACTCAATTTAGGGGCATTTTTGTGATAAAAAACTACAAGTTTTTTTTATAACAAAACAAGACAAAATTGGACTGAAATGCAAATAAAATAACCCACAGGGGGTAATATGCAATTTACACAAAATGGGAGGACTTATCTTCAATTAATTTGAAGGTTGATTACTGCAAATTTCCCAATCACATGCGCAAAACACGTGACTCGGATAGGCTCGGGCAGTGAGGTTCGGTCCACGTGTCCTTTTCTGGTACTTTGCTCGAGGCTTAGATGCAGGCTCGTAGATCGAGCGTTAGGTATGAAACGTTGGCTCGGACGAGCGACGTGGCTTGGTTTGGTCCATCGAATCTCGTCGAAAATAGAGAAATCTATGGTGAATGCTCTTCGGGTGTTCTTCAATTCAGCCGCGAGAGGTAGTGCTCAAGCGGGTCTCCAACGAGTGTGCTTTTACTCCCCCGCTGGTCCTCGTGTGCTCCACAACACCTGGCACGATGATTAGAGGCTGGTGAATATGAGAAGGACTCTAGTGATCTCCAGAATTCTAAAAAGCTTCAGGCGTGATATGCTTTTAGGGATAGAAAGAGTTGATTGGAGAAGCGTATCAATCTCCGACCATTGAAGATAAGTCGACCTGCAGTGTTAGTCTAATACACATAGGAAAACACACAACTAATTTAAGGTGGATATGAGGAGAAATGGAAGGCTTCGTGAAGATGGTGGATGAAGCCTTAACTGGGTTCCAATATGAGAAGTTGATTGGAATGGATCGAAGTGAACACTGCTACGAAGAAATGGAAGGTTTCACGAGGCTGTAACGCGTGGATGATTGATCTTTTGCGGATGTGTCCAATAGTTTAGATCATAGAATAATCAAGTTTTAAGACCTAAAAAAATTGGAGCAAAATGATGAAAATGAAATCAAATGAAAATGGCCACCTGGAAAATGGAATTTGAATAAATGGTAGACTTGAATAATATAGTGGTTGTTTCAACCTGTGGAGAGATCCAAAATGACCTCAGTTCTTCGCTCAATACTTCTGCTAAAAGTAGAGATCAAGCAGCTCTTTTGAGAGGGTTGTAGCCCGGCTTCAAGTCATCGTAGATCACAACGGAGGGTTAACCTTTCCATGCTCAAGCTACCTCGCCATCTCTGTCACAGATGGAGAAGATGAGCTCGAAGGAACCTCGTGTAAACGTGGATGCGGTTGCTGAAGGTCGGAGGCGATGTTTTGAGGAGGGGGAAGTTGGTGACCTGTAGTTTGAGAAGTGGTGGTTTCAACCACCACTCTTGGTGAAGAAATGATAAGGAAAGGCTGGAGATCAGGCGAAGGTAAGGATCGAAAGGTGAAGCTTTAGGCAGTGGATGTTTGTGAAGTGGTTATCGGAGGTGGTTGCGAAAAAGGTATGAAGTTGAGCCGGTGAGGAGATGCATCGTTTCACAGAAGTGGGGGCGAGAGGTTGAAGAGATGATCAAACGGTTGTGAGGGATGCACGAATAGAGCGCTCTGACCTGATCTTGAGATCAGATCGAGTGGTGGAGGTGGGGCAGATGAGTTTGGTTTGCAGTCGTCTGATCTGATGATTAGACGGCTCACAAAATGAGCGGGAAAGTGAGTAAAGTTGGGCCGCGTAGTAGGTGGAGAATACGCCACGTGGCCTAATGATAATTAAGAATAATACAGAAAACAAATAAATATTAGAAAGAATTTGATAGAAGATGAATTAGGAAAGTCATGATCATGAAAGTTGTAGATCTCGATGAGATCTACAACTTTCATGTAGAAGTCAAAAAGATCAGAGGTCATTTGTACATAGATATAAATTAAATACACTTTAAAACAATATAAAACAATTTTCTTTTATTTTTCTTTTGCATATTTTTTTGGGTTTTTTATTTTATTTTATGTTAATTTATTTATATACAATATTATTCTAAATTTTATTTGATTTTTAATAATAAATAAATTCATAAAATATTAGCATAATAATAGGGTTATTATATATATAATATTTTCAATTATATACAACACATAAATTAGTAATTAATGTTATTTGTCAATGAATCTTGTTGAATTGTTTAAGCAAGAGAGATGGTGATTAGTGATGATAAATACGTGATTTATCAGTGGCTAGCCACCATTATCTCATAATTATCTATAAATTTTGTAACAATATTTTATTACAAATTATTTCACAGAAAATCTAATTTATTTTGTGAACATTACAATCATGCCATTGGAAATTTGTGAATCACATTCACAACCCAAAATAGAATGTAGATTACATTTTTCAATTAATTGTCCAATGTAAATCTAATTCACATCAACATTTAAATTGTAAATGTTATTTACAAATGCCTCTCTCTTGTATATTATAAGTCACATTTATAATACATATGCATAACATGGATAGTGCTATCCACATTATTCATATCCATGATAATCAAATCATACTTAATTACCTTGGATCAATATTCGCATGTATCAAAATAATATGAATCACATTCACATTGTTCATGATAACTAAATCATATTTGATTTTCCATTTCTCATGTGTCCAAATAATATGAATCACATTCATATTATTCACACTAATTAAATCCCATTTAATTATCTATTTGTACATACATCTTTCAGTCATTTCTTCATAGCTGGCATGTACTCAAGAGATTTCATCAATGGCATGTTCAATACCAAATTCTGGATAATTTCCACAATGGCAGGATCAGACAAAGCATTTTTCAAAATTTTCATTTTTTGTGCTTTTTCATTGCTTCTGGAAAAGGAATATTTGCAGAATTTTCAATAATATCATTCAAGACTGTGTCCATATCATTGTTTACAGGTAGATGGCAAAAAGGTATAGAATCATCTACAACATGTAGACAAAAACTACATGCCCAGCTTCTGGTGCTGGCCTTGGCTTCGTTGCATATGCAAAATTCTTCAAGGTTGAAGCTGGTTTTGTGCCTTGTGTAGGCGTCTCCAATGCCGGTTGGTCTCCACCGAGGTTGTTGTTATCTTTTTGTATTTTGTATTTTCTTCATTTTTTGTAAATTTTATGTAGATGGTGTTCCTCCAAAAATGCTGCTTGGCCCTCGTGTTGGCTGGAATGATGACTCCCCATTAGATGCAATGTGCTTTTCCTTCATAGCTGTTAATGGCTGCAGTGCTCTACCGCTCCTGAGAGTAACAACGTTTGATATAAACAGATCATTTCTACCTGAATCGGGCAGATTACTGCAAACTACCTGCTTCTTGCGTCGGAAATTATTAGGATTGGCCTCGACCTGAGTTGGTATGATAGTTTTGGCACCGTTAGGTCGTCAATCTTTTGGGTCATCTCAGCCATATTCTTGACAAGTTGTTCCAGACAAGCGAGGGTTGGGCTCACCGGTGCAACCTCAGATGACTCTCCCACTTGGGACCTCTAGTTCTGATAATGTGATTGTGTGTGTGTGTGGGGGGGGGGGGGGGGTTGCTGCCGGTAACCCTGTGAAAAGTGGTGGGGAGGAGGACAAGAGGAATACTGTGAATACTGTTGGGAGGGATATGAATTGTGATATGATGCAGCCGGTTGCTACGGAAGATAGCCTTGATTACGGTTGTCAGGCTGTTGTTGCCGATACCCATGCCTCCATTTGTTCCCATATTGCTGAGGCTGCTGATTTTGAGGTTGGAAGGGATGAAAGTTTCTCCCTCCCTGGTGATGCTGGTGAGGTGGTTGGTTGGCCAAGTTCTGACCCAGGGGATGCCCCTGAGGGTGGGTTAGCTGCTGATCGTGTTCCCATACACCATTAATCTCTTGAATTTGCGGTGGGTGTGGAGGAATCTGCTCTGGGTAAACTGGCTTCAACTTTGGTTGATAGACAACCATCTGGTTCTGGGACTACGAGGGCTGCTCAGGGACCTGCACGTAATATACTTGCTGGACTGGTGGAGGCTGCAGGAGACTCGGCTGAGGAGATTGTATCTTTGGTGGGTCCTTCTGCTCAGTAGGATTCTCGGTTGTGGCAGACACAAAGTTGCAAGTGTTGGCGTTCAGGGCACGGACTAGTTTCTCCAGCTGTTGAGAAATCAAATCGAGCTTCTCAAAGCCCTGGGTTCTCTTCTCAATAATAGACAGTTTTTTGAGGTCCTACGACCTCTTCTCAATGATGTCGACCTTAGAAAAGTGGCTCCCAACAATGCTAACTCGTTGGAGCTTTCATCCTTGTCTTCGGTATGTGTAGACATGTTTATGGGCTTGTTGATGGCGGCCGGCATCTTCATGTAGGCACGTGATGAGGACTGAGCAGCCTCTCCTTCGGCCATCTCCTCAAAAATGTTCCATACAACATCCTCATCTTTGTTAAAATGCGAGCCTCCGCAAGCGGCATCGACGAGTCTTTGGCTTTCCAGTGTCAGCCCACCGAAGAAATGCTGCACGAGACTAGTCTTGGGAATCTCGTGGTGGGGACACCGTTCTTGTAATTCTTTGAATCTATCCCACGCTTTATGTACTATATAGTGGGGTTGTTGGCAAAAGCTAGAGATGCGAGCGCACATTTGGTTCAGACGACCGAGAGGATAGAATTTGTGAAGAAATGCAGATTTTAACTCCCCCCATGTCGTGACTACCTTCCCTAAGTGGTCGATCTAATACAAGGCCTTGTCGTGGAGGCTGAAGGGGAAAGCGGTCATCTTGACTACCCCCAATGGAATACCAGGGTAGTGAGCTGTGGCACAGATGCGGCCGAACTTCTTGAGGTGGATATACGATTCTTCGGTGGTGTTCCCATGGAATGTGGGGAGTAGGGATAGAAACTGCAGCTTTAACTAGAAGTGGGCACGGATCTGTGGAATTTGAATCCACTCGCTAATGCGGCACTCTCCAGGGTTATATGTTTGTTTCAAAGTGGGCTTCAACGGTGGTGGTCCTTCCTCCCTTCTCTCAAAATAGGGTCCACCAACAAAAAATTCATCTCCCGCACCTCTCTGATTTGGTTCATCCTCAGGTTCTGGTTCTCCCTCCCTTCTACCATCTCTCTCATCGGCCCTCCTTCTCAATTCATTCAGCATATCTTGGAATGTAGTATGGGCCAAAGCATGGTTGGTCAACTGCTATTGGATAGCCTGGATGGAAGCAAGTAGCTGACTGTTGACCTCATTTTGTGTAGTACATTGTACTTTCCCCTGATCGGCTGGCTGGGCCTGTGGACCCTTTCCTCTTCCAGTTGGAGCCATCTCAGAATTTTCTTGAACCTCAGGCTCGTGATCGGGTTGAGAATCTGCATGACGGATTAAACCCCGATCAGTCTCTTTCTGAACACCAACTGCCGAGATGAATCTGGAATTAAGGTCAATCCCAGATTGTTGCGAACGGAGCATGAGATATTAACTGAAATCAATCTCCATCCATAAAGGGTTGATTCTAGGACAAGAGTAAGCGCGCTTTATCTGGAGACAAAGAGCTAGTTCGGTTTGCGATTCCATCCCGAATAGAGGATTTACTGGGGGAAGACAGGTGTTGAAGGAAGAGAGAATAGGGGAGTCAAGGATAAATTCGTGAGATCCGAGCTAACTTCTTGGAGATCACCCCACCTTATTGAAGATGTTGGCGACACGGATCGATGTGGGCGTCGACAGAGTCCCGACTAAACCATCCGTGTGGCGACATCTCGAGAGGGTCAAAAGGGATAGATGATGGATGAAGAGTATAGAGGTAATCAAGGAATAAAAGGAATGTAAAACAGTAGAAGGTTCACTTATGAGCAAGGGTCAAATGGGAAGGAGAGCAAAATTGCACAAGCACGCGTTGTTTTTGATCTTGACCTTAATAAGACTAATCAATCAACCCTCAAAACAATGGATTCACCAACTCGATCCATGAAGCCGTGAAGGTTCGGAAATTATCTTTGTTGGTTTTAGTTTTGAATTCAGGCAATTTATCTTTAAACGAGTCCTTAGAGCGCTACGCCTATAGGAGAGAGAGAGTACTGCCGGAAAAGTATTCTGTACTTGTCCTCCTCCTTTGTAACCTGTAGTCTGTACTTTTTAAGGTCTTTGTAACCCTTCCTGGATCCCTACTCAGCCAAAGAAATAGAGGGAGGAAGCTGATAGGTGAAACCAATACTTCGGATCTCACTCGCAATGGAATCACCTGTGAGCATGCAAGAACCTACTCGGACTCAAGACGATGAGACAGACACACCCGTGAAGGCGTGACCTATGCTCGATACTTCGGACAAGGTCGATGCTCTACATATTAGAGAACATCATCGTCGACCAAGCCCTATTCGTCTACGTACGATAGAAGTGCTTATACTTCGGAAATCCAGACGATACACAAGGCAACCATAGACTGGGTTTTGGGTTCTAATCCTTACGAAGCTTCTCTCTCACTGAGAAGGAGACCTTCCAATGCAACCTGAAAACAAATGAGGGCTTTACTCACCCAAGACAATGAGTCCAATTAATCAATTTTATTTAGGTCAAGTGTTTTTAGCAGTCCCTTTTTTTAATTTTTTTTGTGTTATCACTTGCTTTGAGTAGATTCAATACAAGCACCTAATGCTTTTGGTATTTCCTTTGATTCCTATTTGATCCAAAAACAGAGGGAGAAGGTCAGAAAAGCAATGCAAGGCGTTACTAAGATGGAAATTTTACTTTAGTGTCTAAATGATGAATGCCCAATTAGAAGACTTACAGTGCTTCCCAGCTCTCTCCATGCGGGATGCAAAACAGGAATTTATAAACCTATACTATATGCCGATATGCACACGAAAATCGTCCTAAGCAGGCAATTGATACATGTGAAGAACCAAATGCTAAGTACTCAGAATGAATCCTAAGTCCGGTCTCTGATGCTGATCGGTGCCCACTACAACGAGTCCTGCAAGCACTGTATACGACCTCTAGTGGCACGCGGTTTCGAGACTGAGTACTTTAGCAATTAATTAATTTATAAGTCCAAACATGAAGACCATAGGTACATGTAAAATAGTTAGGTGTTTGGCCTTAGATTACACGATCAAGCAAGCTTAAAAACTAAGGGCTCATTCCACAAAACAAATAGATAAAAGGCGGAAAGCACAAATCACGAGAAGCAAAGTAAAATAAAGCGATGAAAACTCGGAAATCCGTGGTGAGCTTACAAGTGAACAAACACTTGGAAATTGGGCCCGAGTGTTCAAATTCCAAAGTACCTGTATTATTATAAACTAATAGTCAAATAAATCGCTCTCTCATCAAAAAGTGAAAATATTAAACTATCCCCTTTCTCTCTCAAGAGCCTCCTGCTCTCTCCTGTCGGCTAGGGTAGAATAGACGGCTCCTCATCCCTAGGCTGCATGGAATCACCTAAGCGATCCTCCTCGGTCCGCGGTCCCTTACAGGAAGACAAGATAAAAGACGTCAGGCAGTTCAAATTTAATAATCAAGCAAAGAGAGATAAAAATGGCTAAGCAAGTGAAGAGATAAAATCTACTCTACAAGCCGATGCTCCCCGGCAACGGCGCCAATTGAAAAACGAGGATATGGGAGTCGTTAAATAATGGCCTGACAATTCAGGCTCGCTGTCGCTGAGGCGACTACTCAAATATTCTTGTTGTTCAACAATTAACCCACACAAGTAATTGAGCAATTAAGAGCAAGAGTTATAATTTATTATACCCTACTAAGAATGTATTATGGCAGGCAAGTAGGGGTCGAAAACAAGAAGAAAAGGAATAGAGCAGGCAAGATAAGAAATCAATGCACACTTTATCTCTCAAACACTTAGCGAAGTTGCAATTTTGTGGGTTTTTAATTTTTATATTATATTTTTAATTCATTTTTTATTTTTCATTTCATATTTTGATTTTTAATTTCTATTTTTGTATTTTATTTTTATGTTTTATATTTTTTATATTTTCTTTTAAGTTTTAAAATAAGGTATATATAGGATATATATATACAATGTAAACTAAGGTTAATATAAAAATTAACAAAATGTTCAAAAATAAGAAAATAAAATATTTTTTGGTTTTTAATAATTTGTTATTGTTTTTGTGATTTTTCCAAATTTTTTGCTAATTTTTATATATTTTTAAAAGTAAAAGATGCCCAAAATCAGGGTTTAAGTATATACCTGAAGTTAAAATAGAGATGAAAAATATAAAATAGAGTCTAAAATTCTCCAAATTAATTTTAAGATAAAGATAATAAAAAAAATAAAATTCAGAAATAGAAACTATGTTTTTATGATTTTTTAAGGATTTTTTATATTTTTATAAAGATTTTAGGAGTTTTTCTATTTTTTCAAGTTTTCTTTTATATTTTTGGATTGTTATCAGTTGTGCCCCTCTGAGATAAAGCAATATCAATTATACTCCTTCCTTTTGGGGAATATCAGTTGTGCCCCTGACTTCTTGTCATTTTATCACTTGTGTCCCTTAGTTACTTTAGCCGATAATAAATTGAACTTGACCATGGTTTATTCAAACCATGGTGCAGTTTAGAGGGGCATATTTGGAAAAAACCCACCACCTCTTCCAACCCATCCTCCTCCTCGGGATCATATTTAGAGGGCATATTTAAAACCATCTTGCGGTGATCACTAGGGTGACCCTCTTTCGAGACTCTTGTTTATTAATACAATTAACATGCTCAAAGGCATGTTATAAAGTCAAATCTCGTTGAGAGCAATCATATCCCTAGTGAAGATGTAGTCATTACCAATACGTTTTTCACGAACAATATTTTGATATTCCTTAAGTTTATACTTCAATTGTTTCAAGTTTACTTCAAAGGTATTTCCCAAGATTTCTGAACTTTGTGTTAACGATGAGAAATTCTCGATTCATTTCCTTATCCTCTTGGACACCAAAAGAAACTTAGAGGCCTCAACCTTCAATTGGCAAATTGAAATCTTCACTTGAGAATAATTAGGAGCATATTTCACAACTCCCAGCCCAACTCAATTTTAGAATTTCCAAATCCACGTGACTCTCCTTGTTGGCAATCAATCAAGCTTGGCTCGAGCACTATTCGAAATGTTACATCTCCTTCATACGATCGGGTAACCATTCCATCCTATGGAAGGATAGTCTTAACGTTGACCCTCTCCTTTGTATTTTCTTTCCTGGTCTGTGGGAGCTTGCTCGAAATAAAAACATCTCTCTGTCACAAGACCACACAACCCTTGGTGCTAGTTAAATTAGCTAGCCTTGCATCGATGATCAAACTCCCATCAAGACACATGCCAAAACACAAAGCTTTCCTATCAAACACCTCCCCAAGTCAAACACCATCGACTCTCTTTCCTTACCTGTCGAAACATCCAACCTAAGACTATCCAACCAACTTCACATCTCTTGACCCATGGTAGCTTAAATGCCAAACTTAACATACACTTCTGGTCAAGACCCTTCCACTCACGCATTTCTCTTGTCCTTTGGTCACTTTGCCATAACAAAATAAGGGCACAAGACAAACCCTTAATACCCAATATCCCTTCTGCAAATGCTTGCCCCCTTAATTTGCCTGGTCAATGTTGAAATAACCCCCATCTATTCTTGCAATGTCCTTTTAATTTATGTGTATTACCATAGTTAATGTTTCAAAATTTTGTGGAACCTTGATGGTTTTTATGAACATCACTATTCACACCCATACTTGTCATCCTATTGGCATTTATCCTCTACACATGCATCGATTTGGCGGTTGACCTGGAAGGAGATATGTACGAGGATGTACTAGGATACTTCTCACCCCCTACCTAAATTGCTAAAGATTGACATGGAAGGAGAGATGCACGAGGATGTACGATGATACTCCCCCATTCCCGCTCAAATTGTAAGGAGATCTTTCTACTCATCACTAATTATGCTTAACCTATCAATCACCTTCCTAAATTATCATTGTTATGCTGATTTTAAATGATATTAGTCACTCATCTCTTATTGCAACCAAAATCTCACCAGCCGCTACACTCGTCACCAATTAGCAAGCAAGAAGTGATGCCCTTCAGTCGCCTGTTGTTGATCCTTAGCGCTCTACACAAAAGCCCGATCTTTCATTTTTAAGAAAAAAACATTATTCTTTACTTTTGCTTCCCCTGTGGTAGTTTTTAGTTGTACTACATGCCAAGGCCACAGGAGACTTATGCTTGTTTTGTTTGATTTTGCATCTTGCGTGTTGGGCATATTGCACTCCTTAAACTCTTTTGATGGATTGAATTTAATTGTTTGTCTAAAAAGGTATTTTTAGATCTCCAAAAATAGGTTCTTTACTCAAAATCACCTTTATGCGCAAAAACTAAAAGAAGTATATGTTGGGAAGAAAAACCGATTTATCTTCAATCTTTTACCTCCCCAACGGTGTTTGATTCACCAAAAGTCGTTAAACTCTAAGGACATGTTTGGTAACATTGTTAGGTTGGGTTGGAGTAACCTCCTGTACTCGTTTGGATTGTTAGGATGGTTGGAGTGATAAAAGTAATGTGATGTCACATTGACTATGTGGTATATTAATTTTTTAATGATTATAATATACTTTTTTTGTTAACTTTTAATTTGAATGTGGTTTAAAAATATTATAACGAAAAAATCGAGTCCACACAACTAATTCCAACCCAATAATACAAGGGTAGAGCCAGGGGTAAGCTAGATTACCCGATGTAACCTTGCAACAAAAATGAGCCTTAAATAAATCTTAGCCGTTGGTCCGCGTCAACGACAATGGAACTTGATCTGGCGAGATGGGAATGAGTGCTCTGATGAAGATCTGAAAATCAAATAATGGCTTGTTTTGATTATATTTTGTGGATGTTCCTGAAAGGATCTTTACTATAATTAAATAATAGATAATCACAACATTAAGAAGAACAGAAGGTATCAAGATTTATGTGAGTTTTGTGATAGACCTCCAGACCCTTGAGCCACTGCTTTGGCATGCACGAAGGGCATGTGCATGTGTAACACCTCAACCCCCAATCCCACATATAAAATTCAAAAAGTGTGAGAGTGGGTTATAAGTGGTGGGACTACTACTTAATAACTTGGATTTAAGCATTTGGGTAGTTGTCAACGGATACATTTGGGTCTGAACCCAATAAGTTACCAGGATCAGTTTTCTTCGATAACGGACCGGGGATCTAAGCTCGGGACGTTACAAATAATACCAGAGCCAATTTTTCTCTGATATTGGAAAAGGCTTGAACCACCCCTACAAAGAGATAGGAGGAAATTGCTACCCGGAGCATGCAACCGCCACTGTCACTAGGAATACGTGATGAACATGTCACAACGAGGACATTGTGAATATAAGTGGGGAGGTTGTAATACCCTAACCCCCAAATATTGTCACACATCTAAAACTCATAAAGTGTGAGGGTGGATTATAAGTGGTGGAGATTACTACTTGACAACTTATGCTTAAGAATTTTGGGTGGTTGTCAACAGATCCATTTAGTTATGAATCTAATAAGTTGTCAGGACCAGTTTTTCTCGATAACGGACTGGGGATCTAAGCTCAGGACGTTACAACATGCCTACAGTTCTTCACCTTAACTGCAATTGATTTTTGATTGTACAGAATTTATATAATATAGAGTTGTTGTCTATATCTTAGATATCGCGAGCGGGCCGAGCCCGAGCTCGAACCTAGGGTGGGCCGAGACCAGATCATCAATTTACCAAAAACTTGAACATCGACCTGGTCCACAGCCTTAAGGAACTTGGTGAGCCCGGATCAAGCTTTCCCGAGTTTGGAAGGGTGGAGCTCAATGCTTCACCCTATTTACATGCAATGGTAAGAATGGGGGTAAACCTAGACCCAAATATCTTACATCCTTGATAACCCAATCAAGCCCATAAAGAAAGTAGAGAGTCGTGCTATATTTGGAATTAAACCGTTGCTATATACGCAACATTATCTGTAATATTATTAATAGGAGAAGATAGAGCGCACGAAAGAAAGCCTTTGGAAGCACCTTATTCTTATTTATTACGTTACGATGCCGGTGCACATTAAGGACCCACTCGCTGGACAGGTTTGGAAAAGCCAAAGCAACCTCCGATACACCGGAGGTAAGCCACAGCACAATTAAAACGACAGAAGAGGGTGGAGCAGCTTCCCCTGCATAAAACCCTAGATTTGAGGCAGCCAGTCACACATCTCAACTGTTGCTCCTCTTGCGACGGAGGAGGAGGTGGTGGGGAATGCGATGGAGTTGGCGGCCGAGGAGAGTGCTGCGACGGAGGTGCACGCCCTGGTGTTGCCGGCCGTGGAGTTCGAGGAGGACTTCTACCTTGCTGGATTGCAACCAGATCCCCATCAGCGAGCGCCGCGAGCAATGTCACTAGTAGTAGGAGGATAGTTGGTGCCATTGCGGCTGCTTGCACTGCCTCCTTGTTGCAAATGGCTTCTCTTATAGAGCGATGGCTCATAAAGGGCCACGAGAATGGACATTGTTCCTCCTTGCGTTTTGAGAATATGGCCTTTCTCTGCCCTAGGAGACGTTTTATTCCTGACGGTCTGTTCATTAATTTTAACTGACATCTGTGATAACAAAGCAGATGCATGTGAGCGATTGTCGACTAGTAACTTTTAACGGCATCTGCATTGTTAATCCTTCGGTGATCTGATAGGTAGTGTTGCTTAACCATTGCGTTGCATTTTCAGGCTTGCGATCTAAGCAAATTTGAATGCAAAATGGACTCCTGTATCCAGATATAATAGATATATATTATCATGAATGTATCATCACGGAAGAAGTACGAATTAAATTATATTTCATCGTCACGTCGTCATTATGCAAATATGATTTAAAAGAAGCTAAGGAATCCGATGAGGATCTAGCCGAACAGAATATGCTACGGTTTGGGGATTTAGATCATGTCTCTCTTGCTTGAAAATTCTTTGTAAAAATCGAAAAATTGTATAATATAGAAAACACTAAAAAATTATATATAATCATTAAAAAAATCAAAAAATATGTTTTTGGCATTTTTAAAGCTTGATAAATCTCTTTTTTCTAAAATTTATTTTCATCATTTTTTATTTTATTTTTTATTTTAAAAAATCAAAAACATCTACTTGATTTTCTGTTTGCATTATTTCATGTTTTTAATTGATTTGTAAAAAAATCTAAAATCACTGAAAATCAAAAAATCAGTAAAAAAATATAAAAAAATAAAAATATATTTTATTTGATTTTTCGACATTTTTACTATATTTGAAAATGCAAAAAAGAGTAATTGTTTCTTCCCTTTACATTTCTTTTATTTACTTTGTTTGAAAATTTTAAAATATAAAAATTTACAAAATAAAAATCAGAAAAATTTTGAAAATCAGATAATATAAAAATATATAAAAATTAAAATTCCATAAAAAATAAAAAAAGCTAAAAATTCACAAACATCGAGAGTAGTTTGCCTTCAGTTTTTCTTTTTGTATTTCTTTGATCTTTTTTTGAATTGAATAACCCTCATTTAATAACAATTGCCTCTTTGTGTTCGACTTTGAGAGCTATACCAGGTAAATTATAAAATAGAAATCCATATTTCTTTTATTTTTTGTAGGATAAATTTTTTGCTAGTTTCATTTTGGGTCACAATGACACATTCACTTCATTATCTCTTTGATTAAATAAATAATTAACCCAAGTAAGTACCCTGATCATCAAAATGATGTTGTAGCTAGGGAGGCATGGCGAGGGTAGCTAGGTTTTTTTGCCTACTTTTCTTGGTGTTTTTATTTATTTTTTGTCATTTTTTCTATTTAGCCATAATTGTGGCCATGCTTCTCGTTGAGGAGTGAGCACTTGTTGAGTATCACATGTCGTGAGGGGGTTTATATTGCGCTTGTAGGATCTGACGTGTCAGACACCCAAAGCTCCCCAAGATCGGACTTTTGTTACTTAACTGAGATATCGTTTTACTTGCTCTTCTCATTTAGCCATTTATCCACATGTTTGTCTCTTTGTTTACTTGATTAATTTTCTGCTTTATTTTCTTTCTTTTTGTTTTCTCATATTTTTCATAAATGGTTATCTAACACATCTCTTGTTCTCTCTTTCTTGGGAGAGCCTGATGAGCGAGGATGATATTCCTAGGGGCATCGGTTTACCCGAGCGAAGCGAAGGCAACTCATTTCTTTATTGAGCGGCAGGAGAGCGTAGGAGAGAAGAAGCAGGAGGTTTGGAGGATCCTTAGCGCATTTTAGCATTTTTTTTATTTTTGTAATTACAATGCTTGCTCTTTTTCTGTTTTCTAAGCCATTATATACCCTTTACATGTGCGGGGTCTGTTTCACGAAGTACCTGTACACTTGGGATACCTCACCGAATTTTTGTTTTCATCGCCTTTAGTTTTATTTGTTTTCTCACAGACTTTTGTGCTTTAACACTTAAAAGTACGTTATATTATCTTAGTTGAGTCAGGTAGTCGATTAGGTCAACATCCATTAATAAGAATATTTGTTCCTATAGATTAGAGCGTAGGATTAGACTAGTCAAATAAACAAGTTCTTTCCCGCTAATAGAAGTTATTGCTTAGGGTGTTTCTCTTGCATCATTTAGGTAGTTATTTTCTTGTCTTTATTTTATGCGAAGATCATTTTGTAAGGTGCGTGATGAATACTCATTCATCACTCTTTATTCTTATATTTTAGCTACAAAAACCTTTGCAAATGCGTGTATATAGTTGTAAATAGAAATAATTACCAAAAGCACGCATTGTGTAAAAACCTATAATTAGCATGTTTTTGTGCAAAAATAAAAGAATAAAGATTAAAAAGAAAAAGAGGGAAATATTTAGAATAAATATTGAGCAACCTAACCCAAGGGAGGGCTCAGCATGGGCCTGACCGCATAAAAGCCAAAGTAGAGGGAGATAGGGGCTCATGTGTGTAAATATTTATGTAAATAAAATAAAAGTATTTTCCTCACAAAAATAGGCTTGTAAATATTTGTATATATTTATAAGTATAAAAACAAGATAAAAATATAAAAATCAAAAAAGAAGATAAAAACATCACTCACCATGTGAATAAACCACCCACCTTGATATTTATTTAGCCTTATAAATAAATAAAATTAATTTCCAAAATTTTTATAAATATTCTATATTATATAGTGTAAATAAATAAAATAAAAACAATAAAAATAAAAACAAAATTAAAATAACAAAATTAAAAACATAAAAATATATTGTAAATATACCATGTATATAAATGTACATATGTATTTATTTCACCTATGTATATAAATAATAAAAATAAAATAAAAATGTCTTTTTATTCCTCATTTTATAATATAAATAAATAAAATATAAAACGGGAATGAAATTGTATAAAAATAACAATTAAAAATCAAAAATTAAAATCTTATATATTGTATATATACCTATATCTAACCCTATTATGTACATACCTTATTTTTACTTTAAAAAGATTAATTAAAAATCACTAAAAAAAGAAAAAATTAAAATAAAAATATTTCATGTTTTAACTTTTTCATAATTCGGCCATCTGCTACCCTTATTTTCACTTCCAAATATCAGCCACGTGGCCGCTACCCATTGGCCCTGGGGATTGTTGACCGCCCGGTCAACTGCCCCCCAGGACCACTTCCCACGGGCTATGACACCCGACCCGACTTCTCGGATTTTTCGTGTCTAAACCCGATCCCCTACTACCTAAACCCAGGGTCCGAATCGTTAATGACATATCCGACACCCTCGCCGGAGCCTTCACCTCGGGATCCGCGCGCTCCAATGCCCTACACGACCTCTTCTAGCCGGACCTGCACCCATATTTAGCTCGAGCTCCGCCTTCCCCATTCTCATCTTTGGCCACTCGTTCCACCCCCCAGTGAGCTCCATTGCAAAGGCGAGAGTGACAGCTCGTCCCCCGTGGTGTTGCAGCGAGGAGGGAGTGCGACTCCATTGATCCGGCGATCAAGCACCGCCGTGCTCCGCCCACAGCAGGAGCTCGAGCCTCGGAGGGAGACGCTCCTCGAGGCGACGACCCAGAGCATTGCCAGCTCGTCCCCAGTCTCATCGTTCACCCAAGTAGACCCTTAGCCTTTTCTTTTTCTTTAATTTTCAATTACCTCCATTTCGCTCCGCCGCCGTTCACCCCCGATTCCGACCACGTCCGACCTCCGTTCGACCATCAGGCTTCGCCATAGCCTCCGCCTTCTTCCCGCGCACCTTCTCCATATCTCCATCCAACCCAGCTCGCACAGGAGCTGGGGTTCGAGCTCCTCCGTCTACCCCCCTCGCCGGAGCTCGCCCATATCGCACCACCGACCACCTTCACCCGCCTAACCGGGTCGAGGCAGTTTACCCTCGACCCGTGAGTCTTCTGGACCTATTTTGCAGGTATTCCGAGGACCATCTGAGGTCCTCCCGTTCGAGCCAGGAGACGGACCTCCGCCGACCTCGCCGGAGCCCTCCAGGGCTCGGTTGGGTCATCGGAGACCCCCATCTGACGCGGAAGCACCCCACGCTCCTTCTCCGATCTTCAGCGTGCTTCCAGGAGGACCCCAGCGCACGCACGAGGCCGGCGAATCTCGCCGGCGAACTGTTCGTCCTCCATCCTCAGCCGTCGTCCGATCGTGTCCACTCGCCCAGATTCGATCAGAGCCATCCGCTTGCGAGGAGCCTTCACCGTTCGATCCGTAGGAGACTTGATCTGGACCGCCCATCTAGCGAAGAGGAGCCCGTGTGCCACAGCCGTCGATCACTCCACGTGGCACCCTCCTCGTCATTGATCCAGACGAAGGATCCAGCCACTGCCTGCCACCGTCCGATCACGCACGTGGCATCCATCCAGCGTCCCGCATTAATAAAGGGTAACTTACCCTTAGGCCCTCCTGTTTATTTTATTTCGCATTTAGTCCTGTAAATGTTTAGTTTAGTTGTTTAGTTTTTGGTAAATTTGCATAGAGAACCCTGCACTTTATTTCCATTGCATTTATACCCCTGTGTATGGTGTGACACGTGCTTCGTCACGTGGTTTTTTGGTGTATTTGCATCTCATACCTTGTAGTTCTGAATGTTACTGAATGAATGAAAACTTTTGAGTATTTGCATTTATACCCCTGTGCGTGAAACATTTGTGCATGTGCTTTAATTCGTGGGTTATTTGCAGACTACCCTCTGGACTTTTGGTACCTGTTACCAAATAGCCCTCGAAAGTAGTTTTTATTACATTTGGGTCCCTGAGTGCCTCAGGCACGCGCAACGCACGTGTTTACCTGGGATTTTTTGCACCAGACCCCTTAGGACTTCGGGTATTTGCACTTAGGTCCCTGTGCACAGTACCCTCTTTATATTTTTGAATAAAATAGCAAATCACCTCCAAATTTAATGAAAATTGGATACATGGCTCCTGCCATGATGTAAATTTTTCTATAAATTTTGGAGACATTTTAGACACTGTTTGATATTTTTAAAAAAAATTCAAAAACATGTATTTTCTTCACTGTCTAGTTTGAAAAATCACAAATATTAAAATTCATCTAAAAATTACAAAAAAATACTTCTGTTTGTCTTTGCTTGCTTGATTTTCTAGCCAATTTTGGCTATTTTTCATTATCTAAAATACCTAAAAATTGAAAAACACTCAAAATCTCATAAAACTTCTAGTAAATAAATTAAAAACCCAAAAATAATAAATCAGGTGCCCAAATTTTCCTTGTTCTCTTATCTTTACAGGAAAATTACCTCCTGGCTAATTTGGGGCTTCTAGATATTTTATCTAGGTCCTTTTAGCTCGGCTGGACAGTACCTACAGTTTCAGCCCTTGTTTTATTTTTAGAAAATTAAATGAACATCAGAAAAATACCAAAAATTCACCAAAAATAGTAAAAATTATAAAACACCTAAAAATATTTTTGTTAGAATTTTTGGTTGATTTTCATTGCATTAAATAAATTGTTGAAGTGTGTTGTTTTCTTGTTTTCTTTATTTTCTTAATACACTAAAAACCCAAAAAAATTATAAAAAGAATTAAAAACCACCAAAAATACATTTTATTTCTTTTCCCTTTCTTTTTGACTACTTCGTAGGCCGCGAGGCCAATCCGTGCTCCTTGTGTTCGACCCTGGTCGCTATACCAGGTTAAATTAATAGCAAGATCGCTATCGTGTTTTGATTTGATTTTTATTTTTGATTGGTGGTCTCTTCTTTTTCTTGATTGATCGAGTCTGAGTGATTGAGGTCGCAACGACCATCTAGATACACCTGATTACCTTAGTCGCTCGGGATTTTTCGTTCCATCATAATTGCGTCGTTGTCGGGGAGCACGGCTTAGTAGTTTTCATTTTATTTTCGATTTATTTTTCGCGGCTTTTCGCGGCTCTTTCAGAGTTCGCGGCTTTTCGCGGTTTTTGTTTTTATTTTATTTTTGCTTTATTTTACTTTATTTTATTTTCTTTTATTTTTATTTTTGTTTGATTTTTGTTTGTTTATTTTATTTTGCATTTTTGCATATATACCCTCATTTTATTTTCATTTCTTTTTCTTATTATTATTTGATTATTTTTATTGGTCTGACCACTTGTCTCTTTTCTTGCGAGGGCCCGAGGACTGAGGCGGCCGATTTCGAGAAGCCGACGCAACCGCGAGACTCGGAGGCGGCCCCCTTCTGCACGGAGCCGCAGGAGAGCGTGAGAGGAGAGCTGAGTGGGAGAGGTTTAGTTTAGGTTTATTTTTCTTTCATTTGATTATTATTGTAATAATACAGGGACTCAGAGACTCTTGGACTTTGCTTGGTTGACTAGCGGGTCTGTTTTTCCGAGCACCGGTGTGCTCGGGGGACCCTTAGGTTTTTCGCGGTTTTTTCTCGCGGTTTTGGTTTTCTTTTTTACTGCCTTTGATGGTTTTCAGCGGTTTTTCATCGAGCCCCTAGACTTAGGATTTTTTTTTACTTGCTTGTGCCATAATTAGTAGGATCCCCACACCTAATTATCTGCATGTTCCTATAGTGCGATTTATTGGACCTACTAATAATTGATTAATAAAAATAACTGACTCATCTCCTTCGTAGCCTACGTGCCGTAGTCTGCCCCGCAAAGCGCTTTCTCCTACCCCCGATTTGTCGGGCAGAGGAGGGGTAGACCGAAACCGGACCTTTGGCTTGGAGGTCGGTGACCAGTTAGACGGTTCTGCGAGTAGACTTGCTCATCTAGGACTCGATTTTCACCGCTACATCATATAGGGTAGTTTATTTTCTGTCTTTAAATTTCTGCGCGGATCACTTGCATGTAGAATGCTGGAGGAAAGGTACGCATTTCTATCTCTGCATGCATCATTGATTTCATCGCGCATCGGCTTTTCGTCTTCTCCCCCTTGTTTTTGACTAAATAATCAAGAGAACCGAAAAATTCGTTAGGCCTTTGTTTTTATTGAAAAATATTAAAAAGCAAAACCATAAAATGGGACTGCTAAAACTATTGACCCTAAAAGACACTCACCTTAAAATTTTGTCTTGGGGAGAGCAACCCCCTCATTGTTTGGTTTGATTGCGTGAGAGAGTGACCCGCACCCTAGGTAGAGCCCTCTGGTGCTATTTCCAGCTGACTACCAACTCTTCCGTGCGGGCCAGTCGGTTGGGGTAGCATCGGGTATCCTAACAGGTCACGTAAGCGCTCTGATAGACTGGTTGTTCACCTAGTAAAAACTGACAAGATAATTTGACCGAGCCTTTACGGTCTTCAGCTCGCGTTGCGTTGGTGAACAGAGGGGTTTGCATTTTGATCATAGTTTTTCCAGATCTCATACGCACTACTCGCCAGATCACGATGATGGGTAGGCGCTCTCTTAGGCAGCCTCTGGCTGCACCGCTTTCGGGCACGTCTACCCATTCATCTAGGTTGGCCCGCGAGAGCCGAGACCAGTTCTCCGAGCCCGAGTATGATTCCGCCCTGTTCCCCTCGACCCCTTTCTTCGGTTCTGAGAGATATGAGCCAGAGGAGAGACTAGCAAATTTGACAGCACCTGAGTTTGGCTCATTTGATTTTGCAGACGCCATGGCCGGCAGTTCTGAGGATCGTTCCCGCGGTCAGCCTGAGCACTTTGTGCTGGACCAGGGCGCGATCAACTCCACCCTGATCGCCTCCTTAGAGACCGCGCAGCAGCAGTTGAGGGATCAGGGAGCATTCATGCTCGACATGAGGAGATAGATGGAGCAGATACGAGCAGAGAGAGAGCATAGGAGAGACGGGTCGAGGATCCCAGAGGATGCACCCGCAGCAGCCGCAGCAGCCGCGGCCGGAGGACCACCGAGACCGATGCGGGAGTTACACAACCCCGGATCGACGCTGACGCACCACTGGGTAGTACTTCCAGCCATCGTGGGGGACTTCAAGTTCCCCCCGAACACTTTGCAGCTACTCCCCCGTTTCCACGGACTCGCTACTGAGGAGCCCCATCTCCACCTCCAGGAGTTCCTGATGATTTGCAGCACTGTCCACGACCGTCAGGTAGACCAGGATACGATCAGGATGATCGCCTTCCCCTTTTCCCTAGCAGACAGAGCAGCCACCTGGCTGAAGCATTTGGGGAAGTTTGTTTACAATTGGGAGCAGCTCCGCACCGAGTACTTGAACAAGTACTATCCACTCGGGCGGACCAATGCAGCGAGAGTCCTCATCAGCAACTTCTCCATGCTCCCCAACGAGCAAGTCCATGAGGCATGGGAGAGGTTGCGTGAGCTTATAGATCGATGCCCGCGCCATGATATTTCGAAGCCGAACCTTGTGCAGAGCTTCTTCAGCGGGCTGACACCAGAGCTCCAGGGCTTGGTGAATGCTTCTTGTGGCGGGTCTTACTTCACCAAGAATCACGACCAGGTCTGGGCCATCTACGAGGAGATGGCCGAGAACTATATGGAGATGTCCCAGACCCGGTTGTACACTCAGGGCAGACCCCAGCAGCAGCCAGGACCCGTGCAGTACCAGAGGATAGCACGGGTCGATGCCGGTCCATCCAGTTCATCCACAGTAGCAGCAGCATAGGCAGAGTCGTCCGCTGCGGATATGGGCATCATTAGTGAGAAGTTGGATCGGATGGAGCTGATTGAGAAGAAGCAGTGCCAGGGCATCACGCAGATGGAGCAGATGGCATAGACTCTGAGCGACATGAAGACCCAGCTCATGTGTCTCCAGGAGGCACAGACGACTTCCCAGCCCCGTCTTCAGTCGCAAGGCGATACCGGCGGCAGCAGCAGCTCGTCCCAGCGCTCCAGCTCCTTTCAGTCAGCAGCCTAGACAGGTTCACCTTGTACAGGCGGAGCCGTACCAGCAGCAGCAGCCCTCTTACCAGTCCCCACCATCTCCAGACATGCAGATGGTGGTATACCAGCCGGATCAGCCTCTGGCAGTACTCCCGCCAGCCCAGTACGACGCAGAGCCGTTGATGGATGTCAACGGGATTTGGTATGACCGTCCTCAGCCTGGGATCCGACGAGACCATCCCGGATTCAGGTGGGGGAGTGGAGGTAGCCAGCCCCAGCAGCAGTCATCCGGTCAGGGAGGGCAGTATAGCCAGCAGAGGGATCACCAGCAACAGCAGCCCCCAGTCTACCAGCCACACCAGCAGTCATCCTTCGTTCCTCGTCCCTATCAGCAGCAGGGACAGTCTTGGAGGCGTGAGCAGCAGGCTCACCAGCCACACTAGCAGCAGCATCCTTCCTCTTACCCCTCTCACCAGCAGCACCAGTTCCAGCAGCCTCAGCACCAGAGAGGCTACCCGTCGGGCTCTCATAGTTCACCATACGAGAGCCCCGCCTTGGACGACATAGCCCGCCTCCTCACGGACCAGCAGGCTACTTTCAGACGGGAGATGGACGAGTTCCGCCAGGAGATGCGGGACATCGTGAGAGGGAAGGCCGCCATTCCTGCCCAGATAGAGCCGAATCCCAACAGCCTGAAGCGGAAATCTGAGCAGGTAGCTTACACTGAGCACGCCACTCCTAGTGATCCATTTGTTGATACATCTTCGGATCTTTTTGATGCTGATTTTGTTACGCTTAGGAGCGGTAGGACACCAGCAGGCGGCGGCGCCTTGTCTGAGCTACACCACGAGGATACATCCGGGGCGCCAGCGGAGGAGGAGAGTGGTACTGAGGCCGCTCATGATGATGATGGTGGTACTGATGCCACCAAGGATGCTGATTCCACCGGCGGTACTGAGGCCGCCGCTTCACCAGTTCGAGGAGGTGGTACTGACGCCACCCGAGTAGCCGAGCCAGCACGCGGTACTGAGGCCGCGAGACGTCCAGCAAAGCCAGCCCGTGGTGGTACTGAGGCCACTGGTGTTCATTCAGAGAGAGTTGTTGTTTTTCCTCATGCTGATGTATCTCACAACACTGTTTTGAATAAAGGAAAAGGTTTAGTTTCTTCTGGTCCCACTGTGGTGATTGATGTATGTGCGGATCCGGCCATCGAGCCGTCTAGACCTATTCCTAGTCCTTCATCTGAGAAGGACCCTGTGATCCCCTTCCCTAGAGCCCTTCAGATGGGGAAGGGGAAGAAAAAAGAAAAAGATCCAAAAAAGAGAGAGCAGGAGGAGTTTAGCCAGAGCATGATTGATCGTTTCCATATCCAGCTGACCCTTCAGGAGGCTTTGCAGCACATCCCCCTTCTCCAGCGTTCTTTGAGAGATAGGACTACAGTCAGGAGGAGGAGGAGGAACCACCATTCAGAGATACATGTGCTGACGAAAGCCACGTGCTTCGCGATCCAGAACCGTCTGCCGGCCAAGAGGCCAGATTCAGGAGCCCCATATGTCAGATGTCATATCAGTGAGCAGAGGTTCGACCGGACTCTATTGGATAGCGGATCGTCTATCAACCTCCTTCCGGCAGCCCTTCTCGACCGTTTCGAGTTGGGCACTCTTAGACAGAGCAGGACAGTTCTTCAGTTTGCTGATCGATCTGTCAAGAGGCCGAAGGGGTTGTTGCGAGACGTTATCGTCACTATTCAGGACCTGCAATTCCCCGTGGACTTCGTAGTGTTGGACATGGAGATCCCTGATTCAGTGGCCGATACCCCCATCATCCTCGGTCGTCCGTTCTTGGCCACAGCCAAGGCGGTGACTGATCATGATAGTGGGAAGGTATACTTTCGTGTCGAGGGCGAAAGTGTACAAATAGAGACGATCGAGGACTACAGAGCCAGAGAGAGAGCATGCTCAGAGACCAGCACAGATTCAGAGCAGCTGACAGATGCCGGGCCAGATATCCACCAGGACTGTGATTTTTTGATCACAGACGATGAGGTAGCATGGGCAAACCCTTCAGCACAGGTCATCCTCTCATTTCCAGACACCGCTGATGACGAGATGATAGCAGAGGAGAGCTTGGAGAGCACAGCCCTGGTCCAGGATACTTCAGAGGCAGCAGAGCTGGTTCTTGACCGCGACACAAAGTTTAGTGATGGTGGTACTGAGGCCACCTTGTGTGACGGCGGTACTGATGCCACCTTGGTTGATGCAGATCCCTCGGATTCAGAGTCTGATTGGGCAGATTGTGATGACCAGATGCCAGACCTGAGTCCCACAGAGCCTACAACTGCGGAGGAGGTAGATGCAGAGCAGATCAGAGACAGTACAATTCAGCAGCCTTCTCCAGATCCCGTTTGCGAGAGATCGTTTCATTCTCCCAGGCAGATTTGGCAGACTTGGCAGCATTCACTCACCTTCTTCCGAAGCCAGATTTGCCAGCACCCAGCTGTCCAGAGCTGAAGCCGCTCCCTACTTCGCTGAAGTATAGATTCCTTGCGGGCGAGCCTGAGATGTACCCAGTCATCATCTCCGCCGATCTGACTGGAGAGCAAGAATCCCGTTTGATGAGGGTTCTTGAAAAGAATCGCAAGGCAATTGGATGGAGCGTAGCAGATCTCCATGGGATTAGTCCATCGTTGTGCTCCCACCATATTTATCTTGAGGAGGGGGCGAAGCCGTCGCGTGAGTTCCAGCGGCGACTGAACCCCGACCTGAGAGAGGTCGTCATGAAGGAGATTTCCAAATGGTGGAGCGCAGATTTTATTTATCCCATTTCCGACTCCAAGTGGGTCAGCCCCTTGCATGTGGTGCCCAAGAAGACGGGCATCACGACTGTGATCAGTGAGTCGGGAGAGGAGATTGCTACACGAGTACCTACCTCTTGGCGGGTCTGTGTTGACTACAGGAGACTCAACCAGGCCACCAAGAAGGACCATTTCCCCCTGCCTTTTATTGACCAGATCATTGAGAGACTGGCAGGGAAGAGCCATTACTGTTTCCTGGATGGGTACTCGGGCTACAACCAGGTGGCCATCGCTCCTGAGGATCAGGAGAAGACCACCTTTACCTGTCCCTTCGGTACATATGCCTTTCGACACATGCCATTTGGGCTATGCATTGCCCCTACGACTTTTCAGAGGTGCATGCTGTCGATCTTTTCGGACATGGTAGGGGAGTGTTTGGAGGTCTTCATGGACGATTTCTCGGTCTACGGCGACAGATTCGACTCCTGTCTTGACTGCCTAGACCGGGTACTCCAGCGATGTATAGAGGTCCATTTGGTGCTTTCTTGGGAGAAGAGTCACTTCATGGTGACTCAAGGGACGGTGCTTGGCCATATCATCTCCAACAGGGGCATGGAGGTTGATCCAGCAAGGTTGATGTCATTAGAAAACTCGCACCGCCGTCCAATTTGAGGCAGCTACGGTCATTCCTGGGGCATGTTGGGTTCTATCGGAGATTTATTCATGATTTCAGCAGGATTGCCCGGCCGTTGACTGATCTCTTGACGAAAGACACCGAGTTCCTTGTCGATGACAAGTGTCTTTCGTCCTTTGCGACTCTCCAGCAGTGTGTGATTGAGGCTCATGTTCTCCAGCCGCCTGATTGGTCTCTCCCATTCGAGATCATGACGGATGCCTCCGATTTTGCCGTAGGGGCCGTGCTGGGACAGAGGAGGGATGGAGTCCCATTTGCCATCCACTACGCTAGCCGCACATTGGATTTCGCCCAGCGGAACTACACGGTCACAGAGAAGGAGATGCTAGCTGTAGTGTTCGCCCTAGATAAGTTTCGATCTTATATCATTGGATCTAGAGTGACCTTGTACACTGATCACACCGCCATCCGATACCTCATGGCAAAGAAGGATGCCAAGGCCAGACTTACTAGATGGATCCTTCTACTCCAGGAGTTCGACATTGAGATCAAGGATAAGCCTGGAGTCAAGAATGTGGTGGCGGATCACCTCTCCCGTATAGAGAAGCCTGAGGAGTCTGAGAAGATAGATCCCATTTGTGAGACCTTCCCAGATGAGGCGATCCTTGCTATCGCCTCACTCCCGTGGTATGCCGATATTGTGAACTTTCTCGTTGCTGGGAAAGTCCCACAAGATTGTCCCAGGCAGAGGCTTGAGACCTTCCTTGCGAAGGCCAAGTCCTGCCACTGGGAGGATCCCATCCTTTACCACGAAGGAGGGGATAGCGTCTGGCGTCGGTGCATTCCTCAGGAGGAACACCATAGCGTCCTCACTTATTGCCACAAGCTTGAGGCAGGAGGACATCATTCTGGTAGGAGAACGGCACAGAAAGTGCTCCAATCTGGCTTGTGGTGGCCTACCCTCTTCAAGGACTCTGATGAGTTCGTGAAGAGGTGTACTGACTGTCAGAGGATGGGCACTTGTGGACAGCGTGATATGATGCCAATGCAGCCCATTCACTTCTGTGAGGTTTTTGACGCATGGGGCATCGATTTCATGGGTCCATTCCCTAAGAGTCAGGGATTTGAGTACATTCTGTTGGCCGTGGATTATGTTAGTCGTTGGGTTGAGGCTATTCCCGCCCGAGCCGCTGATGCGAGGACAGTTTGCCGATTTTTGAGGAAGCATATCATCACGCGGTTTGGGGTTCCTAGAGTTCTGATTTCAGATGGGGGGTCTCATTTCATCAACGACCAGGTGAAGGCCCTTGCTAGCGAGTTCGGTATAGACCATCGTGTTGCTACACCTTACCATCCACAGACGAATGATCTAGCCGAGGTGTCGAACAGGGAGATCAAGACAATATTGCAGAAAGTCGTCCGCCCTGACCGAAAGGATTGGTCCCAGCTTTTGGACTCGGTCTTGTGGGCATATAGGATGTCTTTCAAGACACCCCTGGGCACATCTCCCTTTCGCCTCATATATGGCAAGCCGTGCCATTTACCTGTTGAGCTGAGGCACAGGTCACTTTGGGCAGTTACAGACATACTTATGGATCCAGATGGTGTAGGAGACCAAAGGAGGGCAGAGTTAGCAGCCCTGGAGGAGCTTAGAGATACTGCCTTCTCAAACAGCCTACAGTATAAGGAGCGAGTGAAGGAGTGGCATGATTCTCATATCAGCCACAAGCATTTTGAGAGTGGACAGAGAGTTTGGTTGTTTGATGCGAGGCTTCGTTTATTCCCAGGGAAGCTACAGAGCAAGTGGAAGGGACCCTACTTTGTCAGAAAGGTACACGACAACGGTAGCATTGATATATCCGAGTTATCTTCTGAGAGTACCTTTCGAGTGAACGGCCAGCGGCTCAAGTCATTTCTAGATCATGAGCCGCGGGTCGTTGATCTTGCCCCTATTCATTTTGCGTGAGATGTGGTCTTTGACTCACATCTAATGCGTCTCACACCTGAGTTTCACTGATCTTCCGCCTTGTATAGATCCAGATGTCTATATCACTACATTCTTTAGTCCCACATCCCTTTCTTCATCTATTGATTATGCTATACTTAGGGTGCACTTTACCCTAAGTATAGGGGGGATGTAGGATCTTCGGGTATTTCTTTTGTTTCTTTCTACCCATGTTTTGCTGCCTATACTTAGGGATATCTCACCCTAAGTATGGGGGGGTAGACCCTGTACATTCTCCACTCGATTTTCCCTTAGTATACAGTCTGCTATACTTAGGATTACTTGATCCTAAGTATAGGGGGAAGACCCGAGACCCTCTTGACTTTCTATTTTATTCATTCGTCTTTGTATATAGCCTTCCTTTTCACTTCCCTATACCTAGCACGAGTTATGTCTTCTTCATTTCTCTTGACTCCGAGGACATCGTTCGAGCTAAGTATAGGGGGGTGTATATATTTCATATATACTTTAGCCATAACTCGTACTTTGTGTGAGTGTGTTAATAAATAAAATGGCTAAAAACCTTAAAAATCACAAAAATTAAAAATTTTTCATGTATATAAACTTCTTTTATTTGCACATAAATAGCTAGTGTACAAATTATTTTTGTAAAAATGATTTCAAAAATCTTTTGTGTAAAGCTTGTGTAAATATTTTCTTATCAAGATTATGTATATAGTACAAAATTTTTCCAAAATGTTTTGAAAATCAAATGTTTGCAAAAATCTTGTGTAAATGTGTGTAAATATCTTTTTGCAAAACTTGCACTTCATGCATCATCCATTCATGATTTCAAAACATTTTTCAAAAATTCTGCATGTTTGTAAACTTGGTGTAAATAGCATCTTTTTGTATATATGTATATAGTTTTTCTGGATGATAGTTGACATTTAAACTAGCCTGGAATCGAATTGAGAAATGGAGCTTGATTAAGATCTTAATCCACCTAACTTCTAAGAGGAACCTTATAGGGCTTAGGTTTAAGGCTTTTCAGGTCCATGATGACTTAATTCTTTGAGTCCACTAGGCTATGATCACATGTCATCTCAATGAGCCTAAGTAGAGCACTTAACAACAACACATGACCCATATAGACAATGGCTTTACTTGGACACCAGCACTATGCACCGAGCTCTCTACGGATGAGGTGGTGAGGAGGCAATCTTCCTTGACTTGGGGTAGCATATGAGGGTAGTACTTTTAGGCGGAACCTCTCTTCTTCTTTTAGTGAAGGAAGTGCGTCTCAACTTGGTCTGGTTGCCATGAGGTCTAACGACGGGAGTTGTGGGTTGCAATAAAGCTTCAAAAGAGGGATAGTCTACTGGCTCAAGAGGAAAAACTCCTTGTATATATGCTACACATGTATATGTTGTATAGATGCACTTGAAAAAAATGCAAAAAGAAAATAACTCCAAAAAAGTGGTGGGTCTGAGAGAAAATGACAATCCCACCGGAGTATGTATATAGAGTGCAATAAGCAAAGCTTGAGTTTCATGATCCACCTGACGTAGCTTGCAGCAGGGAGACTTGGCTACACTGGTCAAGCTCCCAAGGGTACTTGGCTACACTGGCCTTGACCCATTCTCTTCTTCCTCCTCTTCTTGAGCCGGTTGAACTTGAATTTAGAAGGGAATACCCCGCTCCTCGAGGAAAGAGTGGCCAGATTGAGGTCATAGAGTTACCTTGTTGGGGAGGGTTGTCAAGTTGCCATTTCTGAGGTGGAGAGCTTAGACCTCACATTCACAGGACAAGAAAAGATTCATGGTCTTCAGGGTTTGTGATTGATGACTTGTTCTGACCTGGAGCATTGAGGAGTCCTGGTTATAGATTAGTGGAACTTAGAGGCTGTTGAGTTTTAAACTTAAGTCCAAATAAGGTTCCGACACATTAATAATCCAAAGATCTGATCGAGCTCCATACCTTAATTTAATGAAGGCAAGTTTAATAATCGACCTTGATCCATGTACATTCTCTTTTTCTTTTTCTTTATTTTTTTTTCACTTCTTTTCCAAATAAGTGTTTGCTAAGGGACTAGCAAAGTTAAGTATAGGGTGGTGATGAATACTCATTCATCACTCTTTATTCTTATATTTTAGCTACAAAAACCTTTGCAAATGCATGTATATAGTTGTAAATAGAAATAATTACCAAAAGCATGCATTGTGTAAAAACCTATAATTAGCATGTTTTTGTGCAAAAATAAAAGAATAAAGATTAAAAAGAAAAAGAGGGAAATATTTAGAATAAATATTGAGCAACATAACCCAAGGGAGGGCTCAGCATGGGCCTGACCGCATAAAAGCCAAAGTAGAGGGAGATAGGGGCTCATGTGTGTAAATATTTATGTAAATAAAATAAAAGTATTTTCCTCACAAAAATAGGCTTGTAAATATTTGTATATATTTATAAGTATAAAAACAAGATAAAAATATAAAAATCAAAAAAGAAGATAAAAACATCACTCACCATGTGAATAAACCACCCACCTTGATATTTATTTAGCCTTATAAATAAATAAAATTAATTTCCAAAATTTTTGTAAATATTCTATATTATATAATGTAAATAAATAAAATAAAAACAATTAAAAAAACATAATTAAAATAACAAAATTAAAAACATAAAAATATATTGTAAATATACCATGTATATAAATGTACATATGTATTTATTTCACCTATGTATATAAATAATAAAAATAAAATAAAAATGTCTTTTTATTCCTCATTTTATAATATAAATAAATAAAATTTAAAATGGGAATGAAATTGTATAAAAATAACAATTAAAAATCAAAAATTAAAATCTTATACATTGTATACATACCTATATCTAACCCTACTATGTACATACCTTATTTTTACTTTAAAAAAATTAATTAAAAATCACTAAAAAATAGAAAAAATTAAAATAAAAATATTTCATGTTTTAACGTTTTCATAATTCGGCCATTTGCTACCCTTATTTTCACTTCCAAATATCAGCCACGTGGCCGCTACCCATTGGCCCTGAGGATTGTTGACCGCCCGGTCAACTGCCCCCCCCCCCCCAGGACCACTTCCCACGGGCTATGACACCCGACCCGACTTCTCGGATTTTTCGTGTCTAAACCCGATCCCCTACCTTCTAAACCCAGGGTCCGAATCGTTAATGACATATCCAACACCCTCGCCGGAGCCTTCACCTCGGGATCCGTGCGCTCCAATGCCCTACCCGGCCTCTTCTAGCCGGACCTGCACCCATATTTAACTCGAGCCCCGCCTTCCCCATTCTCATCTTTGGCCAATCGTTCCACCCCCCAGTGAGCTCCACTGCAAAGGCGAGAGTGACAGCTCGTCCCCCGTGGTGTTGCAGCGAGGAGGGAGTGCGACTCCATTGATCCGGCGATCAAGCACCGTCGTGCTCCGCCCACAGCAGGAGCTCGAGCCTCGGAGGGAGACGCTCCTCGAGGCGACGACCCAGAGCACCGCCAGCTCGTCCCCAGTCTCATCGTTCACCCAGGTATACCCTTAGCCTTTTCTTTTTCTTTAATTTTCAATTACCCCCATTTCGCTCCGCCGCCGTTCACCCTCGATTCCGACCACGTCCGACCTCCGTTCGACCATCAGGCTTCGCCATAGCCTCCGCCTTCTTCCCGCGCACCTTCTCCATATCTCCATCCAACCCAGCTCGCACAGGAGTTGGGGTTCGAGCTCCTCCGTCTACCCCCCTCGCCGGAGCTCGCCCATATCGCACCACCGACCACCTTCACCCGCCTAACCGGGTCGAGGCAGTTTGCCCTCGACCAGCGAGTCTTCTGGACTTATTTTGCAGGTATTCCGAGGACCATCTGAGGTCCTCCCGTTCGAGCCAGGAGACGGACCTCCGCCGACCTCGTCGGAGCCCTCGAGGGCTCGGTTGGGTCATCGGAGACCCCCATCTGACGCGGAACCACCCCACGCTCCTTCTCCGATCTTCAGCGTGCTTCCAGGAGGACCCCAGCGCACGCACGAGGCCGGCGAATCTCGCCGGCGAACTGTTCGTCCTCCATCCTCAGCCGCCGTCCGATCGTGTCCACTCGCCCAAATTCGATCAGAGCCATCCGCTTGCGAGGAGCCTTCACCGTTCGATCCGTAGGAGACTTGATCTGGACCGCCCATCTAGCGAAGAGGAGCCCGTGTGCCACAGCCGTCGATCACTCCACGTGGCACCCTCCTCGCCGTTGATCCAGACGAAGGATCCAGCCACTGCCTGCCACCGTCCGATCACGCACGTGGCATCCATCCAGCATCCCGCATTAATAAAGGGTAATTTACCCTTAGGCCCTCCTGTTTATTTTATTTCGCATTTAGTCCTGTAAATGTTTAGTTTAGTTGTTTAGTTTTTGGTAAATTTGCATAGAGAACCCTGCACTTTATTTCCTTTGCATTTATACCCCTGTGTATGGTGTGACACGTGCTTCGTCACGTGGTTTTTTGGTGTATTTGCATCTCATACCCTGTAGTTCTGAATGTTACTGAATGAATGAAAACTTTTGAGTATTTTCATTTATACCCCTGTGCGTGAAACATTTGTGCATGTGCTTTAATTCGTGGGTTATTTGCAGACTACCCCCTGGACTTTTAGTACCTGTTACCAAATAGCCCTCGGAAGTAGTTTTTATTACATTTGGTTCCCTGAGTGCCTCAGGCACACGCGACGCACGTGTTTACCTGGGATTTTTGCACCAGACCCCTCAGGACTTCGGATATTTGCACTTAGGTCCCTGTGCACAATACCCTCTTTATATTTTTGAATAAAATAGCAAATCACCTCCAAATTTAATGAAAATTGGACACGTGGCTCCTGCCATGATGTAAATTTTTCTATAAATTTTGGAGACATTTTAGACACTGTTTGATATTTTTAAAAAAATTCAAAAACACGTATTTTCTTCACTGTCTAGTTTGAAAAATCACAAAAAATATTAAAATTCATCTAAAAATTACAAAAAAATTACTTACTGTTTGTCTTTGCTTGCTTTATTTTCTAGCCAATTTTGGCTATTTTTCATTATCTAAAATACCTAAAAATTGAAAAACACTCAAAATATCATAAAAATTCTAGTAAATAAATTAAAAACCCAAAAATAATAAATCAGGTGCCCAAATTTTCCTTGTTCTCTTATCTTTACAGGAAAATTATCTCCCGGCTAATTTGGGGCTTCTAGATATTTTATCTAGGTCCTTTTAGCTCGGCTGGACAGTACCTACAGTTTCAGCCCTTGTTTTATTTTTAGAAAATTAAATAAACATCAGAAAAATCCCAAAAATTCACCAAAAACAGTAAAAATTATAAAACACCAAAAAATATTTTTGTTAGAATTTTTGGTTGATTTTCATTGCATTAAATAAATTGTTGAAGTGTGTTTTCTTGTTTTCTTTATTTTCTTAATACACTAAAAACCCAAAAAAATTATAAAAAGAATTAAAAACCACCAAAAATACATTTTATTTCTTTTTCCTTTCTTTTTGACTACTTAGTAGGCCGCGAGGCCAATCCGTGCTCCTTATGTTCGACCCTGGTCGCTATACCAGGTTAAATTAATAGCAAGACCGCTATCGTGTTTTGATTTGATTTTTATTTTTGATTGGTGGTCTCTTCTTTTTCTTGATTGATCGAGTCTGAGTGATTGAGGCCGCAATGACCATCTAGATACACCTGATTACCTTAGTCGCTCGGGATTTTTCGTTCCATCAGTGCGCATATCTTTACTCGTGCATGCATCATTGATTTTTGTTGCATCGACTTTTCCAACTTCCTCCCTTGATTTTTCTCACTTAGGAAATAAATGAATTGGAAAAATCATTAGATCGTTTTATTTGAAAAAAAAATCCAAAAAAAGTGATAACTAAATAAAATCGAGTCTACTAAAGAAAACTTGACCTTAAAATAGATGTAAGGACAAATCATTCATTATTTTAGGGAGAGTAACCCCCTCAGTATTTACAGGTACTTAACTCCAGACAGAGTGGGTGAGGACATAACTATAAGGTTAGAGACAAAATCCATGGACTTGTGTCGTATGCTCCTATGCATTATTCTTTGGTGCATGGTCAAGATTCAAGCACTTGCCTCAGATGTTAGAAAATTATTTTGATGTGCTCATTCTCCTTTCTCCCTTTGGGCTTGATATTGAACCCGATAGCCCAGGTAGATAGTTCCATTGATTGGGGAGGATTGAGAATGTATGCTGGACGATAGCGGTGACTCACCCTGTGTGCTTGGTAATAAGTAACTTCTTGTAGATTCACTAAAATAAAATCTAAAAAAAAGACCGAACCTTTACGGTCTCCACTTGTGTTCAGTTGGTGAATGGGGGGTTGTATTATGTTTGTTTTGTGTGAGTAGTCCATATCTCATCTTACTTTTCATCTACTTTTTTCACATTCTCTTCTTTCCCTCGGCTACGGTCACGATGATGGGAAAGAGATCTTTTAGGCCGACTCTTGCGGCACTGTTATTCAGTGATCCTCCATATTCATCTAAGTCAGTTCAAAAGAGCCTAGACCCTCTCTTTGATTATGAGTTTTCATCCATTCTTTTTCCTATTAACCACTATTCTTATTCTTCACAATCTTTTACAAAATAGTTTTATCAATTTTGCATTAATTTGTCAGATCATGATATAGATTCTTTCTCATTTCCATAGGCAGGCACTATGGCTGGGAAAGCACCCCAACAGCCACAGACCGCTTCTGTAGTGATCGACCAGGCAGCGATCAACAACGGTTTACTTGCATCCCTCACGTCTATGCAGCATTAGATTAGGGAGAAAAGGAGGGTGGTGATTGAGGTTAGAGCTTAGTTACACAATTAAGGTAGAGGCGAGATGACGAGAGAGTTGAGGATGTTTCTGATGATGCTGATAGATAGATACCTAAGGGTGGGGGAGATGGGATTCCACCTAGACCTGCTCGTACGACGAAGGAGTTGTACAACCCTGGTGCAACTACTACACATCATTGGATTTGTTCGGCCATCATTCTCAGTGATTTTGAACTTTGTCTTTAGATCATTCAGCTTTTCCCCAAGTTCCATGGACATTCTACTAAGGAACCTCATTTACATCTGCAGGACTTCGAGTTGATTTGCAGTACTGTCCATGACAGACATGTGGACGAGGACACCATTAAGATGGTAGCATTCCCATTCTCCTTGGTCGATAGTGCGGCCTATTGGCTGAAGCATCTTGGGAGAATTGTCACTACTTTGAAGCAGTTGAGGATCAAGTACTTGAACAAGTACTATCCACTATGTCGGACCAACACATCTAGAGTTATGATCAACAACTTCACTATGATCCCAAGCGAGCAGTTCGATGAGGCTTGGGATTGATTTTGAGAGATCATTGATAGGTGTCCACATCATGATATCAGCAAGCCCAATCTAGTACAGAGCTTCTTTTACGGACTGACACCTGAGCTGTAGGGGCTAGTGAATGCTTCTTATGAAGGATCCTACTTTCCAAGCACGAGGACCATGTCTGGGCTATATATGAGGAGATGGTAGAGAACTATACAGTGATGACCTAGACACATGTCAACACACATGGGAAGCCCCCTTATCATGCATCGCAATTGAGAGTAGCATACATTGAGGAGGGATCTTCTTCAGCAGTAGCAACAACACAAATAGAGTCCTCATTTGTCGATATGGGGATTATTTGCTAGAAGTTAGATCGTATGGAGGTTATAGAGAAGAAGTACCAAGGTCTATATAAGATCGACAAGATTGATGAGTTGACCCAGCGTTTGAGTGACCTGAAGACACAGATCATGTACCTTCAGGAGGTACAGATGGATTCTACGTCTTCTTCACGGTCACAAGCTGATTCAGGGAGTCGTATTACACATTCTCAAATTCAGACACACCATGTTCACCATATTCAATCTGAGCCAGTACAACAGACTCCCCAGCACCAGACACAACATCCACCATCTTCTGATACTCACATGGTGGTCTACCAGAGCGATTACTTATTTCTACTTTACCATCATACAGTCCAGAGCAGCCTGAGCAGTTGATTGAGATCATTTCGCACAGCCAGTAACCACAGCAGCCAGGGATCCGTCGTGATCACCCTAGTTTCTGTTGGTCTACAGGGGGTGCTTCTTCTTAGTAGTAGCCTCAAGCACATTCAGGGTAGAGAGCAGACCGAATCCGGACCTCATCCACCATATCATAGCACACAGTGAAGGCAGAGTGCACATCATGCTCAACACTCTTATACACAACAACAGCCTCATTCTTATACTCAACAACAACAGCATTATGCCCAAAATCCTCATTTCTAAAGAGGTAAATTATCCGGATCTCATACTCCTTATGAGAACCCAGCTTTAGAGGATCTCGCCCGTTTGATTTCTGAGCAGCATACAACATTTAGACAAGAGATGGATGAGTTTAGACATGAGATGATAGATATCGTTAAGGGCAAGGCTGTCATATCTGCTCAGATTGAACTGAATCCGAATAACCTGAAGAGGAAGTCCGAGCAGGTACAGTTGATAGAGTCTACCATTCCAAGTGAGGTACAAGATATTCCTTAATTGCATTTAAAAATAACTAAAGTTGTAATCCAGAATAATAATACAAAGTCTAGGGGCCTTCATGTAAATTACCTTGAATATTTAAATCATACATGCATGGGTGTAAATGTAATTTTCAAAAGTTCTAGGGCATACATGCAATTTAACCAGTAAGTTTTGAACTTAATTTTAAAATTCATGGACTAAATAATAACAAAACCCTTAAGGGTCCTTGCAAAAAGCCCACTCCCTCACATGTATGGGTACGTGAGGTGACGTGGCGAAGGACCTAGATGCAAATAAAATAAATACAGGGGTACTATTATAAATTTTATAAAAATATTATAACAATAAATAAATATTTCTGGACTAAAAATAAAAGACAAAAAGCAGGGGGTGAAGTGTGAGGACAATGCTTCAGGATACCTCTGACTTTGACAGAACGACATGGATGGGGTCTTTGGTCGTATAGAACTTGCATAGAAGCACAAGCATGCAAAAAGAGGGGTTCCGGTGATCTTATTAGGCGGAGATGGATGAAGGTGGAGTCGGGCAGAGGATATCTGGCGAGCGGCGGAGTTGGAGATCCGATCTCCTGATCCAGAGAGGATCAAGATGAACGAGGGTGCGTGGGGCATAGCTGAAGCGATGGGAAAGGAGTTGCGGGGGAAATGGGCATCTGAGAACAGTCGGAGCACGGTGGGAACACTTGCTGGAGCGGAGTTCCGGTAAACTACGATATGGAGAATTAATGAAATATAAGACAAAATCAGTAGAAACAAAATTCTAATCTAAGCAAACCTAAGTTCTAGGAATGAAAATAGAGCAGAAACAAGGGCTCAATCTCGGGAATGAAGGAACCCAAGCGGAGCTACGACGGAGATGACCGACGAGCTCGGATCACACACACATGCGCCTCTTCGTCCACGCCAAACTCTCTGACGGAGAAGCTCCTGTCACCAGCGACCTAACCTAGGAGTGCTTGAGAGAGACCAAATTCAAATGGTAGAGATAGAGGTGTTATGTACAGGGCAACATTGAATTGGGAAGAACATATGATTCAGTGACCGTCGAACGAGGAGTGAATCTGACATGAAAGAACATGAAATTAAAATCATGAAAAATGGAGAGTTGGTTTAAAGGTTTTTCAAGTTTGAATCCAGGCACGATCTTATAATAAAACTAATTAAAAATATACCAAATCAGTCCGAAATAGGTGCATCGATACAATTATTAAAACACGGATGAATACCCTTGTAAATAGCCCAAGTGGCGGGGACTTTATTGTGAATAGGACTTTGCTCACAGTGAATCACCCAAGTCATGTGCCTCCTGCGCGTGACCGAGGTCCTAAGATGTTTGGATGAGATGCGGCACCCTTCGTCTGATCGTGTGGTTATAATGAAACCACGTAGCTCTACCAGATGCTGAGGATATGATGTGATCCAATGGAAGAGGATTCTCGCCTCTTGGCCGTCAGATGATGCAAGATGGAGCGATCGAACGGGCACGATTCACTTCACCTTCTACAGTTAGGATGTTGAGGTTTCCCGATCCGATGGTAGCTGGTGCATGATACTCTTCTCCGTCAACACAGTTGTGGGCCGACGCAAATCTTGTAGTCTCCTACGGGTAACTGACGATCTGCTGTGAAGAATCCCGGTAGACTCGATAGTTGTAGTGCCTGCAAATATAGTTTGGACGCGAAGCTTCGAGCCTCGGCCATATGTGATAATCGCAAGAGAAAAGGGAACAGAAGCTCCTATAGCAGATGGTGGAGGATAAGGAGCCATGCTCCGACTGCGGAAATGGCCAGGGATGGAAAGCTCTGGAAGAAGAGATTGAACGCAAATGGTTAAGGGAGTGGTTCCAGAACGAGTCGAAGAATAAATATCAGAGAGGAAAGGAAGAGCTAAATTAAACGATAGATTGGGGCGATAACAGAGAGGAAAGGAAGGACAACAGATTGAGAAAAGAAAGGGTTGGGGGTGCTAACCTGATGCGATTGGGTCGCCTGGGGCTATGCCGCGCTCGGAGGAGCACGGCCATGGATCCTTGCCTCTATCCGGTGGGCGATCTCACTGGAGAAGCTCCGCTGCAACTGTGGGGGGATGTTGCTGCTACGAGGAGGGTTCCACGGATCACACCGGCAGGATGGCTGTCGACCTTCGTCACCTTCTACGAAGGGGATATTGCTGTCATCAAGATCCTAATCGGATGATGGGCCTTGATTTCTCCTCACAGATGGTGAACAAAGCTTTAATGGAAGGTTTTGGTTGTCTTTTATGGGTGAGGGGTCAGTGACATGCAAAGTTTGGGGTGTCGACATCGAGGGGATAGGTTGCGCTGAAAGCGAGGTCATTGGAGTTGATTGGGGGTCTCGATTCGCAGCTAGAGATGGTTGGGGTTAATGGGTTGTGAGACTTCTGGTGATGGGTTGGCGTTTAGGGTTCGAATGGGTGCAAGCTGGTGATCGATGCTTGGCATGCGTGATTGATGTGCGTGATCTCCGGCAGAGATGGTGAATACGATAGAGTCGGTAGAAGGTGGGTCGCCGGGTCTGCTGAAACGGGTAGTCCGGGTATGTGGTTGGACTCGGGTGCAGGCTTGAATGGGGAGTTTTCTGGTTTGGGCATAGAGAGCATAGAGAGGAGAAAGGAGAAGAAGAGAGGGAAGGAGTGTGTGTTACTGGAGGGTCAAAGGTGCATGGTTTTCGGGTTGGACGGGTACCCGACCCAATCCGCAAGAGTTTGATCCTAAAACCGATCGATCCTATATACCATTACGGATCGGATAACCCAGTCCGATGCAACCCGTCAAATTCGGGGCACCTACCCGAATGCGATCGGATACCCACGGGGCGACCCGTCCAGTTGAACCTCAATACCAGTGGCGACTGTCTCTCCGCCCTACCCCTTTAGTACCACCGAACCCTCATCGCCGGCTCCAGCACCACCGAACCCTTGTCACCGACTCCCCTGATCCTCACTGAGATTAATTGATTAGATATTATATTTTATGTCTTGATTCGATGTGCGCAGCTTAATATAATTCCAATGTTAGAAATGCAAACAAGATATCTGCAGGATCATAATGTATGGCGTACAATAAATATAATTCATATATCTTTGACATCTTTTGTTATAAGAATATAATTTGTATATCTTTGTTACAGAGCAAGATTTTTTAATCCAGTAATATTGTCATTTGAGCATTGCTACCTTACTGTGCTTATTATTTATACTTCGTCAGTTTCTTCAGAAGGAATAACCACATCTTGAGCCAAAGTCGTGGACTCTTCCGTTACTTCTCGATATCTTGGGTTTTGTGATTCAGCCGATGTTAGCAAGAGTTTCAGATCTGGGAAGTAAAGATTGCTTCTTTTTGTTTTCATTGATTTTGGATAGCATTAGTTCATGAGAGAGTTACGTAAAGTAGAGATTGTTTTCTATGATACATCGAATCAATTTTTTTTAGTTTAGGATGGACGATAACATGATCATTTTACTTGTATCAGTCATATTTTCGATGGATAACATGATTATTTTACTTATATAAATAGATGGCTTTTAGAAGGTTGATTTGGACGAGGATTGGTTTTTTTCATACAGTGGGAACAGATTTGAATTTGATGCACCTTGCTGTTTTTTAGAACACTTTACTGTTAGTTGCTACAGGTCAGCATTCTACGGAGCTGCAAAATTAGACTAAAGTTACAAAGTCTCATTCTCAATCTCACTTCTACTACAGGGATCTCCTGCTACACTACAATTAGAAGCTGTTGCATTAGGGATTGAAGCAACTGTCCATTAGATGGATAGAGGGCTGAAAATAGGCTCTGATCAAAATATCCAGATGATTTGCTTTCTTAAACAAATCCCAATATACAATTCAATAATATTCATGTATACATTCCAATTGTTTCTAGTTAATTTTATTAGCCGGTGGAATTCTAGTTAATTTAAATTTCAAGAATATGTAAAGTTTGCGCATAATGCATTTTATCTTGACGTTGATTCTATAAGTGCAAATTTTGTAATAGTGATCCGCGGATACCCGCGGGTACCCGTAACCCATTCAAATAATTCAGGTAGCCATTAGTATGGGTACCCGTTGGGATGGGTCGGGTTGACCCGTTGACCCAGTAATGATGGATCGGAGCGAGTCATGGTTGAATGGGTCGGGTACCCGGCCCATGCACACCCCTAATTGTGATTGTAGGAGAGGATCTGTGGTGTCATAGTTGACTGTAGTAAACTGTGCTCGGAAGGAAGGAAAATGACTTGATGCCACTTGGCAACTTGACTTTTTGACCAACCCAAATAGATATAGAAAATACAATAAAAATTAGAAGAATACTCCAACAAAAAAAATGATCAACAATAAATTTATAGATCTATGTGAGACTAGTGGAGTGAGATATACTACTCTACTGAAGTCCTCAATAGCAAATCCCCTCATCTATATAAAGTTAAAAATATTTTCACGTTATTATATGATCATGTATACTGATTTTCTGTGTTTTGAACATTCTTTTTTATTTTCTCTAAATAATATCTATGAAGGGAGTCGATTTAAATAAAACTGGCTGGCACATCACAGAAGCATGGAGATCGCATCATATGTGATCTAGGTAAAATAATCATACTAGTCGAGGGGGTGTCGGAATTTAAAAAAATCAATGACGTTTCATCTTGATCACAAACAAGTATTAAGGTTACCTCTTGTAGCGTGATCGCGGTCTTCGTATCTATAAACGAAGAGACCTCCTATCTCAAGTCCAATCCGACATAGACCACTTGTGAGCGCGTGGATGAAACATGTGCTCCCCGCAATCGTTCATGACGATCTGAGCCGAGAACCTCCTGATTTCATCACATGAAATCCATCATCTTCCTCACAAGCACGAAGCACTGAAGAAGACGGAGATCCACGAGCAGTCGATTTGGCAGCACAACGATAATGTGACGATGATGACAATTTCCACAAATCCTAGAGTGGTGATGAATTACAAAATCTCCTACTTAATTAGTCATTTTTATCAAGTAGCATAGGCGATGATTTTGGATCTATGTAAAATCACACTTTTGAATATGTGGAGTATTTATAACTTGGTAAGTGTACCAAGGTTGAACACAGGGACATAAGCCTTCAGGTCTACTAATCGGATCTTAATTATTAAATTAAGAGATTAAATTATCTGATCTAGGTCGTATGCACTCTTTCTTATATATTATAAATCATATTTACAATATATATATGATTAATATGGATAGTTTTATCCATATTATTCATATCCATGATAATTAAATCACATTTAATCATCTTGGATCTCTATTCTCATGTGCTGAAATAATATGAATCACATTTACATCATTCACATCTTTGATAATTAAATCACATTTACTTATCTTAGATATCTCTCCTTATAATATGAATCAAAATCATATTATTCATGATAATTAAATCACATTTAATTATCAATATTCTCAATGCTCGGATACATATATCAACAATAAAATTATCCTTGACCTCTTTCAAGGATAATGTACTTTCTCCGCGGATACTTGGAGGTAAGGACATGGCGATTGTATGTTCCACGTATAGTGACTTGGATATTGAGATCAAATATCAAATATAGATCTTTCGGACCTCCCATAGATGTTTGATTAAATCAAAATCGTAGATCTAATCTTTTCATTACATCTGAATCATATTTAGATCACCGTCCAACATTTGTACCAAGATCAGATTACTTCTCTATTGAGAGGAGACATTAAAATCCAAACTCATTTCATCACTCCCTAGGAATAGAAGCATCATGGTTATACAATCATTTATGATCACATCACCATCACGTATCCCTAATACCTGTATATCCTGCATACTTGAAGACCTAGAATAAAACCGAAGTTTTAGATCTATTTGGACTATCTTCTTCAGGGTTTTATCATCAAGTTTCTCATTCAATCATTGAGAGTTGGTATCGATCATATACTTTCCAAAAGCGTATATCATACAAGTATTGATCATATACTTTCCAGAGGCATATATCAAACCTACAAATTCAGTCAAGCTTCCAAAGCGAGACATCCATGCACGGAATTTGATTCCCAATATCTCATGAGTGAGCTCATGTCTTTCTGTTCAGTAAATGAACCCGTATGATCCCTTTGAGAGATCGTATTACTCATATGCCCCCGTATGCACACTAGCGCGTCGATGTATAGACCTTGATTAGGTCATCAACTTATTGGTCTGCCAAATGTACATACTCAGACATATAGTAACATGTCTGTCTCCTGTCAAAGGATGTGTGCCTATATCGTGACAGCATACAACATAGGTATTTGATTATCTCGATCTCATTAAGTCAACTCTTTGATCTAACTTATCTAACACCTCCGAATTTCTATTCCTATGTAGAGGACATGCATCAAGAGGTTGGTTAGATATCAGCCTTTAGAGAAAGGATTGCCATCTCCTTCTCAGGTTGGATTTCATCTCTTAATAATCATTTGACAATCCTTGATGAGTCCTCAATCTAGCTCTTTATATATTCATCCAAATGCTAGCCTCTATGATTCAACAATTGAATCAACAGCTCTATGATCATTAAGATGACCATGGTACATAACTCTAATTGTACTGAGGGGCCTATTATGTAAATTAGTTAATCTTTGTTTCATATCAAGAAATTATATTTACAATAACATTTATTGTATAATGACTCACAGTAGGCTCGCATGTCCAACATCAAGGTCTTTAGTGATAAACTCCTGACCAAGGAACTCCTTAGCCTCACTAAATGCCATGTAAGTCATCTCCTGTAATACTGATGACATCAACATGGGTTGAAGTTGAAAGAGATATGGCAGAGTGCCTTTGAGTGATTATGCTACAATGGAAGGGGGCAGTGAGTTCTCAATGAGTGTGATAAATTGGAATATGCGGGCATGGGTAAGCCAGAGAAGAGGATTGGGGTATGAGAGTTGTTCAAGGAGATCAATTCAGATGTTGTTTCTTGTAAGAAGTGAAGGTTTCACATTATGGTGGTTCTATTTGGGGGACTATTGGTGGAATATATATATATATATATATATATATATATATGAGGATGGGGAGCTTGCACCAAGGTGCATGTAACTTTATATGCACCGGCGTTTATATCTTCCACATTTTTTACTTTTTTAAAAAATACCACCATGTATATTCATCAATATATCCCCCCAATATCTCATTCAAATTTCGTCAGAAACAGAGACTCCTATGACCTCCATCCAGAACAGATAATTTTAACGGTCTTAAAATTGTTGTAATCGACCTGTTCTGGATGAAGGTCATAGGAGTCTCTGTTTCTGACGAAATTCGAATGAGATATTGGAGGGATATATTGATGAATATACATGGTGGTATTTTTCAAAAAAATAAAAAAATGTGGAAGATATAAACGCCGGTGCATGTAAAGTTACATGCACCTTGGTGCAAGCTCCCCATCCTCTATATATATATATATATGTCTGAATTTAGATCTATTGATTTCGTTGGTGCTTCAGGTGGGAGGGGGGATAGCTATTGGTTGGAGTGGCGAGAAATTTGCATTGGACCAGGAAGAGATCAGAGGCATCCATGCGCTTCCTTTACTACTGCGAAGGAAGAGAACAGAGGTACAACTTTCTTGATTACCAACGTGTACGGATCAACTAATGGCACAAATATTTCTACTTTACTTGATGACCTCTATGTATCCACTTAATGGTATAGTGGTAGTACAGTGTGTCTACCACACAAAAGACCAGGGTTCAAATCCCACTCTTTCAGGGATTGCGTTAGGTAGTCGACGGCCAGCGTAAAAAATAATCAAATCTTTCAACATGGATTTGAGCAAGAATCCATGTAGCCGACCCTACTTATAATGGGAGAAGGCTTAGTACATTTTTACTTGATGAACTCTACGTTTATCAAATTTTCCCAACATGGCTGATTGGTGGTGACTTCAATGTGACATTGCGTCCAGAGGACAGACCGAGACTATGTGGCAAGGCATATGTGGGATCATAGGAGTTGTCTGCTTTGGTTTATGAGTTGGATCTAGCTATTGTGGACGTGTCTAGGTGCTTATATACTTGGAGGAGTTCTAGATCGAGATCACGGATTGATCTATTTCTACCATTTGTTGAGGCGATGGATGCTTTCCCTCTTTTGAGGGTGTGGGGTCTCCCTCGGGCTCATTGAATCATACTCCACTTATCTGATCCTCAGGGGAAGGTTTTAGACCGAAGTCATTCTTTAGATTTGAACATGCATGGCTGAAAGAGGATGGTTTTAAAGACACGATGAAGGGATTTTGGGTGAACTTTACCATGGAGGAACCAGCTACGTTGAGATTTACATCTAAATTGGTGGAGCTACGTAAATTTTTGATGTAATATGACAAGAACATATGGGAGTTGCATCGGTTTAGAAGGGTGAAGGCATAAGAAGAAATCTGCAAACTAGACAAGTTAGAGGATGAACACAAACTTGAGGCCACAGAAATGGAGAGGTCTAAGCACCTTCAAGAGGTTTATCTGGAGGACAAGATGACAGAAATTGAGTGGTGATAAAGATCTCAACAACATTGGTTGAAGGAGGGTGACACAAATGCATGATTTTTCCATGCAATGGCTCGTGGTAGACCGAGGAGGAAATTAGTTCATGAGATATCTATGGGGGATGTGCTTGTATGTGGTGATCAAGAGATTGACATGGCGTTTCGTAATCATTTCCTTGTAGCGAGTGGAAGGTTGAACCATGCTGGTTGGGAGAGGTGTGGGAGAGGGGTAAGAAGGATTTCTTCGATTTAGACATGTGATTTTGTTACGCCTTTCATCGAGGCATATGTTTGTATTTGGGCTTAATGATGATGGTGCACTGAGTCCCGATGGCTTTCCAGTTCCTTTTGTACATGGAATTTCGGGATGTGGTTAAAATGAATCGATGGAGGTAATACACGAGTTTAGCTATGGAAGTTATGGATTTGAACGAGTGAATAAGGCATTGTTGTTCTTTCTACCGAAGCGAGAGGTGTCTGTTCGAGTTGAGGTTTACATACTTATTGCAATCTCCAACACGATCAACCTTATCATTCCCAAGGTTCTAGCTAACCATCTCCATTGCATCTTGGGCGACATTATTGCTCTTGAGTAAATATCTTTTGTACCTGGAAAGCTTATGGCAGATGGCATGGTGCTTCCTCTAAGATGGCGTTGGATTGGAAAAGCAATAAATGAAAAGGTTTTCTTTCAATAGTCGATTTTGCTAAAGCATGTGATTGTATGGATTGACGATTTCTTGGGTCTCGTTGTAGAAGAGGGGTTTCCCTGGTGTTTGGATTTTGCGGATTAAGCGATGAATTGCTACTACTTCTTACTCTGTGCTTGTTAATAATCACCTAGGGGCAGTTTTTCAGCCATAAATAGGTGTGCGTCAAGGTTGCCTGCTAGCTCCACTCTTATTTGTTATGTTGTTGATTTATTGAATGCCGTGATGAGATTAGTTGTTCATAGTGAGTGGTGTCAAGGGTATCATTTTGGGGATCTATTCGTTCCAATCCTCCAATATGGTGACGTTACGATGGTTTTCCTTGAGGGGGATACTTCTTAGATCAGGAGAGCTTCTCATATTGTGGAGATTTTCGGAGATATCAACTTTGCAGATTTATAGGGAGAAGTCAGTTGTCGTTCCTTTTGGCCTTCTACAGGTGGAGGCCCAAAAGGCTAGTGACATGCTTCATTGTCCGCTTGGTCAACTATTGATGTCATACTTGGGCTTCCTCTTGTTGATGATAAGACTTGAGTGGTTGATTTCAAACCTATTCTTGAGCGTCTGGAGAAAAAGATGGTTGGGTGGAAGGCGAGGATGCTATCAAGGGGGAGTGGCTGATGTGGTGGTTCCAGCTATCGTGGGGGACTTCAAGTTCCCCCCGAACACCTTGCAGATGCTTCCTCGGTTCCACGGACTTGCTACAGAGGAGCCCCACCTCCACCTCCAGGAGTTTTTGATGATATGCAGCACTGTCCACGACAGACATGTGGACCAGGACACGATCAGGATGATCGCCTTCCCCTTCTCACTAGCAGACAGAGCAGCCACCTGGCTGAAGCATCTGGGGAAGTTTGTCTATACCTGGGAGCAGCTCCGCACCGAGTACTTGAACAAGTACTATCCACTCGGGCGGACGAATGCAGCGAGGGCCCTGATCAGCAACTTCTCCATGTTCCCCAACGAGCAGTTTCACGAGGCTTGGGAGAGGTTTCGAGAGCTTCTGGACAGATGCCCGCACCACGACATCACGAAGCCGAACTTAGTTCAGAGCTTTTTCAGTGGGTTGTCACCAGAGCTACAGGGCCTGGTGAATGCTTCTTGTGGCGGGTCCTACTTCGCCAAGGACCATGACCAGGTCTGGGCCATTTTTGAGGAGATGGCAGAGAACTATATGGTGATGTCCCAGACCCGGCTCTATACTCAGAAGACCCAGCCACATCAGCCAGGGCCCGTGCAGTACCAGCGGATAGCACGGGTAGATGCAGGTCCATCCAGTTCGTCTGCAGCCGCAGCAGCACAGGCAGAGTTGTCAGCTGCAGACATGGGTATCATCAGCGAGAAGTTGGACCGCATGGAGCTGATTGAGAAGAAGCAGTGCCAGAGTATCACGCAGATGGAGCAAATGGCACAGGTCTTGAGCGACATGAAGACACAGCTCATGTGTCTCCAGGAGGCACAGACGGCTTCTCAGCCCCGTCTTCAGTCGCGAGGCGACGCCGGCAGCAGCAGCAGCTCGTCCCAGCGCTCCAGCACCCCAGTGCAGCCTAGACAAGTTCACCTTGTACAGGCGGAGCCGTACCAGCAGCCGCAACCCACCTACCAGTCTCCACCATCTCCAGAGATGCAGATGGTGGTCTACCAGCCGGACCAGCCTCTGGCAGTACTCCCGCCAGCCCCCTTTGATGCCGAGCCGTTGATGGATGTCAACGGGATTTGGTACGACCGCCCCCAGCCTGGGATCCGACGAGACCATCCCGGATTCAGGTGGGGGAGTGGTGGTGCCTAGCCCCAGCAGCAGCCGTCAGAACAGGGAGGGCAGTACTCCCATCAGAGAGACCAGCACCAGCCGCAACAGCAGCCCCCAGCGTATCACCAGCAGTCATCCTACAGTCCTTGTCCCTATCAGCAGCAGGGACAGTCTTGGAGACGTGAGCAGCAGGCTCACCAGGGATACCAGCAGCACCTTCGTCCTACCCCTCTTACCCACCACAGCAGTTCCAGCAGCCTCCCCCACAGAGAGGCCACCCGTCGGGCTCCCACGAGAGCCCCGCTTTGGATGACATCGCCCGCCTCCTCACGGACCAGCAGGCTACATTCCGACGGGAGATGGACGAGTTCCGCCAGGAGATGCGGGACCTGGTGAGAGGGAAGGCTGCCATACCAGCCCAGATAGAGCCCAATCCGAATAGTCTCAAGCGGAAGTCTGAGCAGGTAGTACACACTGAGTTAGCCACTCCTAGTGATCCATTTGATGATACTTCTTCGGATCTATTTGATGCTGATTTTGTCACACTTAGGAGCGGTAGGACCCCAGCCGGCGGCGGCGCCTCAGCTGAGCTTCATCCCGAGGTGCCACAGGAGGAGGAGGAGAGCGGTACTGAGGCCGCTCCAGATGATGACGGTGGTACTGAGGCCACCAAGGATGCTGATCCCACCGGCGGTACTGAGGCCGCCACTTCACCAGATCTAGGAGGTGGTACTGAGGCCACCCATTCAGACGAGCCAGCCCGCGGTACTGATGCCGCACGACGTCTACCAGCAGCAGCAGCAGAGCAGCCAGCCCGTGGTGGTACTGAGGCCACCGGTGTTTGTATAGACAGTGATGTTGTTTTTCCTCGTGTTCATGTATCTCAGCACTCTGTTGTGAATAAAGGAAAAGGTTTACTTTCTTCTGGTCCCACTGTGGTGCATGATGTATGTGTGGATCCGGTCCTTGAACCGCATAGACCTTTTCCTAGTCCTTCATCTGAGAAGGACCCAGTGATCCCCTTCCCTAGAGCCCTTCAGATGGGGAAGGGGAAGAAAACAAAAAATCCCAAAAAGAGAGAGCTTGAGGAGTTCAGCCAGAGCATGATAGACCGATTCCACATTCAGCTGACCCTCCAGGAGGCTTTGCAGCACATCCCCCTTCTCCAGCGATCTTTGAGAGAGAGGACTACAGTCAGGAGGAGGAGGAGGAACCACGCTTCAGAGATACATGTGCTGACCAAAGCCACGTGTTTTGCGATCCAGAACCGACTGCCAGCCAAGAGGCCAGATGCAGGGGTCACGTATGTCAGATGCCAGATCAGTGAGCAGTGGTTCGACTGTACTCTTCTAGATAGCGGATCGTCGATTAACCTCCTTCCGGCAGCCCTTCTCGACCGCTTCGAGTTGGGCACTCTTCGACAGAGCAGGACAATCCTTCAGTTCGCTGATCGATCTGTCAAGAGGCCGAAGGGGTTATTACGAGACGTTATCATCACGATTCAGGGTTTGCAATTCCCCGTGGACTTCGTAGTGTTGGACATGGAGATCCCTGAGTCAGTGGCCGATACCCCCATCATCCTTGGTCGTCCGTTCTTGGCCACAGCCAAGGCGGTGACTGATCATGATAGCGGGAAGGTGTACTTTCGCGTCCAGGGCGAGAGTATACAAATAGAGACGGTCGAGGACTACAGAGCCAGATCCAGATCCCGCTCAGATGCTAGTACCGATTCAGAGCAGCTGACAGACGTGGAGCCAGACATCCACCAGGACTGCGATTTTGTGATCACAGATGATGAGGCAGCTTGGGCAGACTTTGAGACACAGACCACCCTCTCACTTTCAGACACAGCTGATGCAGAGATGATAGCAGAGGAGAGTCTGGAGAGCACAGACCTGGTTCAGGATACCATTGCGGCAGCAGAGCCGGTCCTCGATCGCAGCATGATGACTAGTGATGGTGGTGTTGAGGCCACCTTGTTTTCCGGTGGTACTGACGCCACCATTTCTGATACAGATCCCTCGGATTCAGAGTCTGATTGGGCCGATTGCTATGACCAGATGCCAGACCCGAGTCCATCTGAGCCTATAGATGAGGAGGAGGTAGATGCAGAGCAGAGCAGAGACAGTGCAGTTGAGCAGCCTTCTCCCGATCCAGTTTGCGAGAGTACGCTTTCACTTTCCCAGGCAGATTTGGCCGACCTTGCAGCTTTCACTCAGTTTCTTCCACAGCCAGATTTGTCGGCACCCAGCATTCCAGAGCTGAAGCCGCTCCCTACTTCGCTGAAGTATCGATTCCTTGCGGGCGAGCCTGAGATGTACCCAGTCATCATCTCCGCCGAGTTGACTGGAGAGCAGGAATCCCGTCTGATGGGGGTCCTTGAAAAGAACCGCAAGGCGATCGGATGGAGCGTAGCAGATCTCCATGGGATTGATCCATCAGTGTGCTCCCACCACATCTATCTTGAGGATGGGGCGAAGCCGTCGCGTGAGTTCCAGCGGCGTCTGAACCCCAACCTGAGAGAGGTTGTCATGAAGGAAATATCGAAGTGGTGGGGTGCAGGTTTTATTTATCCCATTTCCGACTCCAAGTGGGTTAGCCCCTTGCATGTGGTGCCCAAGAAGACGGGCATCACGACTGTGATCAGTGAGTCGGGAGAGGAGATTGCTACACGAGTACCCACCTCTTGGAGGGTTTGTGTTGACTACAGGAGACTCAACCAAGCCACCAAGAAGGACCATTTCCCCCTGCCTTTTATTGACCAGATCATTGAGAGACTGGCAGGGAAAAGCCATTATTGCTTCCTGGATGGGTACTCGGGCTACAACCAAGTGGCCATCGCTCCTGAGGATCTGGAGAAGACCACCTTTACCTGTCCCTTTGGCACATATGCTTTTCGACGCATGCCATTTGGGCTATGCAACGCCCCTGTGACTTTTCAGATGTGCATGATGTCGATCTTCTCGGACATGGTAGGGGATTGCTTAGAGGTCTTCATGGATGATTTCTCGGTCTACGGCGACGGATTCGACTCCTGTCTTGACTGCCTAGACCGAGTACTCCAGCGATGTATTGAGTACCATTTGGTGCTATCTTGGGAGAAGAGTCACTTCATGGTGACTCAAGGGACGGTGCTTGGCCACATCATCTCCAACAGGGGCATGGAGGTTGATCCGGCCAAGGTTGATGTCATTAGGAAACTCGCACCGCCGTCCAATCTGAGGCAGTTACGGTCATTTCTGGGGCACGTTGGATTTTATAGGAGATTCATTCAGGATTTTAGCAGGATTGCCCGGCCGTTGACTGACCTCTTGACGAAAGACACCGAGTTCCTTGTCGATGACAAGTGTCTTTCGTCGTTCGCTACTCTTCAGCAGTGTGTTATTGATGCTCCTGTCCTCCAGCCGCCTGATTGGTCTCTCCCATTCGAGATCATGACGGACGCCTCCGATTTTGCCGTAGGGGCAGTGCTGGGACAGAGGAGGGATGGAGTGCCATTTGCTATACACTACGCTAGCCGCACATTGGATTCCGCCCAGCGGAATTACACGGTCACAGAGAAGGAGATGCTAGCCGTAGTGTTTGCCCTGGATAAGTTCAGATCATATATCATCGGATCTAGAGTGACTTTGTTTATAGATCACACCGCCATCAGGTACCTCATGGCAAAGAAGGATGCCAAGGCCAGACTGACTAGATGGATCCTTCTACTCCAGGAGTTCGACATTGAGATTAAGGATAAGCCTGGAGTCAAGAATGTGGTGGCGGATCATCTCTCCCGACTAGAGCAGCCTGAGGAGACTGAGCAGCTTGATCCTATCCGAGATACCTTCCCAGATGAGGCGATCCTTGCTATCGCCTCACTCCCATGGTACGCCGATATTGTGAACTTTCTCGTTGCTGGGAAAGTCCCACAAGATTGGCCCAGGCAGAGGCTTGAGACCTTCCTAGCGAAGGCCAAGTCTTACCATTGGGAGGATCCCATCCTTTACCACGAAGGAGGGGATAGCGTCTGGCGTCGGTGTATTCCTCAGGAGGAACACCATAGCTTCCTCACTTACTGCCACAAGCTTGAGGCAGGGGGACATCATTCTGGGAGGAGAACGGCACAGAAAGTGCTCCAATCCGGCTTGTGGTGGCCTACCCTCTTCAAGGACTCAGATGAGTTCGTGAAGAGGTGTACTGACTGTCAGAGGATGGGCACTTGTGGACAGCGTGATATGATGCCGATGCAGCCCATTCACTTCTGTGAGGTTTTTGACGCATGGGGCATCGATTTCATGGGTCCATTCCCTAAGAGTCAAGGATTTGAGTACATTCTGTTGGCCGTAGACTATGTGAGTCGTTGGGTGGAGGCTATCCCCGCCCGAGCCGCTGATGCGAGGACAGTTTGCAGATTTTTGAGGAAGCATATCATCACGCGGTTCGGGGTTCCACGAGTTCTGATTTCTGATGGGGGATCTCACTTCATCAACGACCAGGTGAAGGCACTTGCTAGCGAGTTCGGCATAGACCATCGTGTTGCTACACCGTACCATCCACAGACGAATGGTCTAGCCGAAGTGTCGAATAGGGAGATTAAGACTATTCTGCAGAAAGTCATCCGCCCTGACCGAAAGGATTGGTCACAGCTTTTGGACTCGGTCTTGTGGGCATATAGGACGTCTTTCAAGACACCTTTGGGCACATCTCCCTTTCGCCTCGTATATGGCAAGCCATGCCATTTACCCGTTGAGCTGAGGCACAAGTCACTTTGGGCAGTCACAGACATACTTATGGATCCAGATGGTATAGGAGACCAGAGGAGGGCAGAGCTAGCTGCCCTGGAAGAGCTTAGAGATGCAGCTTTCTCAAGCAGCCTACATTATAAGGAGAAAGTCAAGGAGTGGCATGATTCTCATATCAGCCACAAACATTTTGAGATTGGACAGAGAGTATGGCTGTTTGATGCAAGGCTTAGATTATTTCCAGGGAAGCTACAAAGCAAATGGAAAGGACCTTATCTGGTTCGGAAGGTACACGACAACGGTAGCATAGATATATCTGAGTTGTCTTCTGAGAGTACCTTCCGAGTGAACGGCCAGCGGCTCAAGCCATTTCTAGATCATGAGCCGCGGGTCGTTGATATTGCCCCTATTCATTTTGCGTGAGATGTGGTCTTTGACTCACATCTAATGCATCTCACGCCTGAGTTTCACTGATCTTCCGCTGTACATAGATCCAGATGTCCATATCATCACAATCTTTAGTCCCACGTCCCTTTCTTCATCTTGTGATTATGCTATACTTAGGGTGCACTCTACCCTAAGTATAGGGGGGATGTGAGACCTTTCGGGTATTCTTTTGTCTCTGTCTACCCCTGTTTTTGCTGCCTATACTTAGGGGCATTTCACCCTAAGTATGGGGGGGTAGACCCGATACATTCTCCACTCGGTTTTCCCTTCGTGTACAGCCTGCTATACTTAGGATTACTTGATCCTAAGTATAGGGGGAAGACCCGAGTCCCTTTTGATTTTTCATTTCCTTTTGTATAGCCTTTCTTTTCACTTCCCTATACATAGCACGAGTTATGTCTTCTCCATCGCTCTTGACTCTGAGGACATCGTTCGAGCTAAGTATAGGGGGGTGTGTATATATTTCATATATACTTTAGCCATCACTCGTACTTTGTGTGAGTGTGTTAATAAATAAAAATGGCTAAAAACCACAAAAATTAAAAAATTTTCATGTACATAATCTTCTTTTATTTGCACATACATAGCTAGTGTACAAATTATTTTTGTAAAATTGATTTCAAAAATCTTTTGTGTAAAGCTTATGTAAATATTTTTGTATCAAAATTATGTATATAGTACAAAATTTTTCCAAAATGTTTTGAAAATCAAAAAGTTTGCAAAAATCTTGTGTAAATGTGTGTAAATACCTGTTTGCAAAACTTGCACTTCATGCATCATCATTCATGATTTCAAAACATTTTTCAAAAATTTTGCATGATTGTAAAATATTGTGTAAATAAGCATCTTTTTGTACATATGTATATAGTTTTTCTCGGATGATAGTTGACATTTAAACTAGCCTGGAATCAAATTGAAAAATGGAGCTTGATTAAGATCTTAATCCACCTTAATTCTAAGAGGAACCTTATAGGGCTCAGGTTTAAGGCTTTTCAGGTCCATGGTGACTTAATTCTTTGAGTCCACTAGGCTATGATCACATGTCATCTCAATGAGCCTAAGTAGAGCACTTAACAACAACACATGACTCATATAGATTATGGCTTTACTTGGACAACCGCACTATGCACCGAGCTCTCTACGGATGAGGTGGTAAGGAGGCAGTCTTCCTTGACTTGGGGTAGCATATGAGGGTAGTACTTCTAGGCGGAACCTCTCTTCTTCTTATAGTGAAGGAAGTGCGTCTCAACTTTGTCTGGTTGCCATGAGGTCTAACGACGGGAGTTGTGGGTTGCAATAAAGCTTCAAAAGAGGGATAGTCTACTGGCTCAAGAGGAAAAACTCCTTGTATATATGCTGCACATGTATATGTTGTATAGATGCACTTGAAAAAAAAATGTGCAAAAAGAAAAGAACTCCAAAAAAGTGGTGGGTCTGAGAGAAAATGATAATCCCACCGGAGTATGTATATAAGTGCAATAAGCAAAGCTTGGTTTCATGATCCACCTGTTGTAGCTTGCAGCAGGGAGACTTGGCTACACTGGTCAAGCTCCCAAGGGTACTTGGCTACACTGGCCTTGACCCATTCTCTTCTTCCCCCTCTTCTTGAGCCGGTTGTACTTGAACTTAGAAGGGAATACCCCGCTCCTCGAGGAAAGAGTGGCCAGATTGAGGTCATAGAGTTACCTTGTTAGGGAGGGTTGTCAAATTGCCATTTCTGAGGTGGAGAGCTTAGACTTCACATCCACAGGACAAGAAAAGATTCATGGTCTTCAGGGTTTGTGATTGATGACTTGTTCTGATCTGGAGCATTGAGGAGTCTTGATTATAGATTGGTGGAACTTGGAGGCTGTTAGGTTTTAAGCTTAAGTCTAAATAAGGTTCCGACACATCAATAATCCAAAGATCTGATTAAGCTCCATACCTCAATTTAATGAAGGCAAGTTTAATAATCAACCTTGATCCATGTACATCCTCTTTTTCTTTTTCTTTCTTTCTTTTGCACTTCTTTTTCAAATAAGTGTTTGCTAAGGGACTAGCAAAGTATAGTATAGGGGGGTGATGAATATCCATTCATCACTCTTTATTCTTATATTTTAGCTACAAAAACCTATGCAAATGCATGTAGATATGTGTAAATAGGAATAATTAACAAAAGCATGCATTTTGTAAAAATATATAATTAGCATGTTTTTGTGCAAAAATAGAAGAATAAAGATGAAAAAGAAAAGGAGGGAAATATTTAGAATAAATATTGAGCAACCTAACCCAAGGGAGGGCTCAGCATGGGCATGACCGCATAAAAGCCAGAGTAGAGGGAGATAGGGGCTCATGTGTAAATATCTATGTACATAAATAAATTATATTTTCCTCATCCAAAAATATGTTTGTACATATTTAGAAACTATTAAAAACCAAATAAAAATTTAAAAATCAAAAATTCAAAAATACCCCTTCACCTTGTACATAGACCATATTCCTATATTTAGTTAACCTTATAAATAAATAAAATTATTTTCAAAACTTTTTGTAAATATTCTATGTTATATATTGTAAATAAAATAAATAAAAAGAAGTAAAACAAAAATCAAATAAAAATGACAAAATTAAAATTACAAAAATATGTTGTACATATACCATGTATATAGTTGTACATAACTATTTATTTCACCTATGTATATAAATAATAAAAATAAAATAAAAATAGCCTTTTATTCCTCATTTTATTCTATAAATAAATAAAATATGAAATAGGAATAAAAATGTATAAAAATAACTAATTAAAAATCAAAATTAAAAACCATATATTGTATATATACCTATGTATAGCTATACTATGTAAATACCTTATTTTTATTTCCAAAAATTAATTAAAAATCACCAAAAAATAGAGAAAAATAAAATAAAAATATTTTATGTTTTACGTTTTTGCTAATTCCATCATTTTCTAGCCTAAAATAAAGAAACAAAAATAAAAATACGTGGCTTCTCCTGATTGGTCCACGGGGGATGTTGACCCCCCGGTCAACTCCCCCCCTTGGACCACAGAGTGGCGGATCTGCGTTTGGACCCGACTTCTCGAATTTGTACCCGCTTGATCCGACTCCCAAATCCGCTAACCCCGGGCTCTAATCCGAGCTTGTTCTTCCCTGATCCACGCCCGGGGTGGGTTATGGGGATCCGCGCTCCGAGCTTCACGCCCGACTCCCATCTAGCCGGACCCCTAGCGGTATTTAGCCTGAGCTCAGCCGCATTCATTCTCCATCTTTGGCTCTCCACCCTCAATCCCGTAACCTCCATAGCGATCCCTGAGGTGACAGCTCGCGATTGCCCCTGTAGCAGTGAGGAGGGGGTGGCCGGACCACTGATCCGGCGACGTTGCGCCGCCGTGCTCCGCCCCGTGCAGGAGCTCGGGCCTCAGGCCTTGACAACCTTCGAGGTGACGACCAGGAGCTACCTTGGCTCCAGCACAGTCTTCCACACCACCCAGGTAACCTTCTAGCTTCCCTATTTAGCTTAATTTCTTGTTTCCCCCAAATCGTACTTCCGTCGAGTTCCTTTGATTCCGACCATATCGCGTATCTTCTCGATCATCGGAACCCACGCTCACCTTCGCCATCCCTCCGCGCACATTATCCGCCCCTTCGTTCAACCCAGCTCGCACAGGAGCTGGGGTTCGAGCTCCACCGTCCTCCGCTCGCCGGAGCTCGCTCGCCCCGACCCACAGCTCACCTTCACGCCGCTTCATCGGGTCGAGGCACTTTGCCCTCGACCCGCGAAGCTTCTGGGTTATTTTGCAGGTCACGAGGATGCCATCTGAGGCTTCCCAACATCAGTCCAGGAGCTTCCCCTCCGTCGACCTCGCCGGAGCCCCTCCAGGGCTCGGTTGGGCCATCGGAGGCCGCCAACAGCTGCGGAGCGTCATCGCCGACCTTCTCCGATCTTCGGAGGCAGCTGAGGAGGACCACAACACGCGCACGAGGCCGGCGAACCTCGCCGGCCACCTGTTCTTCGAGGGTCCTCCACCACCGTCCGATCGCCCTCCGCTCCAGTTTTCATCGTGGTCGTCCATTCATCGAGGAGCAGACACCGTTGATCATCTCGAAGGGCTGATCAGGACCGTTAGCACAGAGGAGAGAGGCACCAGCACCTGAGCACCATCAGATCGTCCACGTGCCCTCCTCTGCGCCGTCGATTGGCTCACGTGCGGAAGGAGAGAGAGACGGCAGGCACCAGAACCGTCAGATCAGCGACGTGGCGCTCATCCAGCCGTCGACGTAATAAAGGGGTAAATTACCTTAGGCCCCCTCGTAGTGTATGTTTTTAGATTTAGTCCTGTAAATATTGTTTGCCCTTTTATTTACGTTGGGATATTTGCACTAGGGACCTGTTAGTTTAGTTTAATTGCAATTATGCTCCTGTGAGTGTCTGTCATGTGCTTCGCCACGTGCTTTGTCTGGGTTATTTGCAACTCTTATCCTGTAGTTCTGGATGTTTGTGATTGAATAGAAACTTTCTGGTATTTGCACTTATGCCCCTGTGAACGTTTTATTTCCGCATGTGCGCCTTTTAGTAGGTTATTTGCAACATAGCCCCTGGACTTTTTGGTACGAGTTACCAAAAGGTCCTAGGACTTGTTTTTATTACCAGAAGGTCCCTGAGTGCCCCAGGCACGCGCCACGCGCGTGACTTGCTGGGAAAATTGCACCTGGACCCCCAGAACTTCGGGTATTTGCACTTAAGTCCCTGTGCACAGTGCCCCCTTTTGATTTTTGAATAAAATATCAAATCACCTCCAAATTCGATAAAAATTTGACACATGGCTCCTGCCATGTTGTAGAATTTTTTAGAATTTTTGAGGACACTTTTGATTTTATTTGTTATTTTTAAAAATTCAAAAACCTCTATTTTAGCTACTGTCTAGAATTAAAAATCCCAAAAAAATATAAAAACACCCCCAAAAATTCCATAAAAATTAGTTACTGTTCCTTGTGTGTTTCTTGATTTTCTAGCCAATTTTGGCTATTTTTCATTGAGTAAAAACCCTAAAAATTTAAAAACACCTAAAAACTCATAAAAAGTATAGTAAATAATATAAAAACCCCAAAACAATAATTTTGGTGCTCAAATTTTCCTTGTTTTCTCTAGTATACAGGAAAATTACCTCCAGGTCCCTCTGAGATCCTTAAATATTTTATTTTTGGATTTTGGGCCTGGCTGGACAGTGCCTTGCATTTTTAGTACTGTTTGATTTTTAGAAAATAAAATAAACATTAGAAAAATTCCAAAAATTCACCAAAAACATTAAAAAACCTAAAAAACATAAAAACATTTTTGTTGGAGTTTTTGTTTGAATTTTGACACATTTAATAATTAGTTAAGGCTTGCTTGTTTTTGTGCTCCTTTTATTTTCTTCACTTTTAAAAATAAAAAAAAATATAAAAATTATTAAAAACCACTAAAAAATACTTATCTTTTCTTTTATTTTATTTGTACTACTTCGTAGGCCTTTGGCCAACCCGTGCTCCTTGTGTTCGACCCTGGGTGCTATACCAGGTTAATCTCATAGCTAAGACCGCTCTCTTTTGTGCTTGATTGATTTTACGTGTTTCAAGTGGTCTGATATTTCTTGATTGAGTGACTCTGAGTGATAGAGGTCGCAACGACCTATTGAGTACCTTTACCTCGTTCGCTCGGGTCGCTAATCAGTATGCTTCTCAAGCATGTACTGTCATCAATTCTCATCTTTTGTTCTACTAGATTGCTACCGGTACAAAGTTAGAGGCTTTGATGAGAAGATTCTTTTGGGCAGATGAGAATCAAGGGAAGAAGGGCTTCCACTTGGTTGATTGGGATACTATCACTAAATCAAAATTCAAGGGAGGCTTGGATGTTTTACGCTTTGAGTGCGTGAATAAAGCCCTTATTGCAAAATGGATTGTGCGCTTATGCGGCAGCTCAGATGACCTAAATTGCCGCTTATTGCACAGGATTTACAATATTGGTGGTTCTCTTTCTGTTAATCCCATATGTTTCCCATCCTATTTGTGGAAGGGTATGAAGAAGGTGTTGTCATATATGGTTGAGAAGATGTGCTTGATGCTTTCTAATGGGAAATGTTTGCTTGTTGCCAGATAATTGGTCTGGTGATGTTGATTTTGGGGTTCGTTTCCCTCGACTTATGGTAATTGTGGAGGATCTAGATACATTAGTACAAAAAGTGTGGTCGTAGGACACTTGGTCTCCTCTCTTTATGGCAGAATTTTCTGAGCAGAGGCTTGCGGATTTCTTGGGTTTGCAGCATTTGTTGGCAGATATGGAGGGTTCGCACCTTGGAGGGACCATTTTACGTTGATTGGAGGTGGTTTTTCAGTTAAGAAGGCTTATTATTTCTTCGTTGAAGATCAAGTCTCTATACATGATGGCCTCGTCCTTGATGTCAAGATCATTTGGAAAAGTAAGGTCCCGCTGAGGATTAAAATTTTTAGTGGCTCACAAAGCATGGTCATTTGCTTACTAAGGATAGGTGCAACAGATTGGTCCAGATTGATGGACAGTTGTATAACAAATGCGGGGAGGAGGTGGAAGCTTTGGATCATCTCCTTTGTAAATGTGGCCTATCGGCTCGAGTTACGACTTCGGCAAAGATTCCTTGGCTCAGGGTGGACAACAACACCCAGTTTTGGCGAGCTGTTTGTGGAGGTTCTCATGCCGCCATCTCACTCCCTATTGCGATTCTGTGGATTATTTGATGTGCTAGGAACGAGCTCATCTTTCACGGTCGGTGTTTCTATTCTGAGAATGTGTTGGAGCATTGTAAGGCCCTTTTATTTTAAAATATTTTTGTGGCGGGTCCTAATTTGGGATGCCACCCTCTTCCTTTAAAAAAAAGGTCATCAATATAAACCAGTATGACAATGATACCTCTTCGTATCCTTTGTACCAAAAGGAGTAATCTACAGTCGATCTAGTGAAACCGTGCTGGTCTATTAGGTTCGAGAGTTGGTCAAGAAAAGGTCTATTGTGCATGATATTTAGTTTCGTATTCATAAACAGGTCCATATTGGATACTGTTGCTTTCTTAGTTGCCTTGTCTTAGAGCCTCATCCACAAATCGTTTTCTATCCCTTGATGACATGCATGTTGGAGTTTAGATCCTTAGGTTGAAATTGATTCCGGCTGCTTTACATTTGAATGTAATGATGCTACCTTGTCCTAATATCTTCACTAGTCTGGAGTTGTTTTTGTCTTCGTCCTTCATGCCCCTTAGTGAGGGAGAATTCCTTCTTTATTTGCTCCGTTATTGTAGCTAGTTTCTCCTTTAGATTCAAGCTTCCACCAGCATTTAAGTTTCCTTCAGTTTGGATTTCTTCTCATCTTTTTATGTCTTTCATAGTTAGTTAAGCATGTAGTCACTAATTATCAGAAATCTTGCCCCTGAACCTGCCTATAAGGACAAATTATACATTGACAGATATAGGGTGCCTTGGAATATGTACTGTCACACCAAATGTCATGTCATTTATTGGAAATTTAACATTCCTGGATTTGATATCAGAAGAGAGTTACCTAAAAGAAGAGTTGTTCTATTTTCAAGAAGAGCTACTTTATCATCCACCATCTTTCACATTGCGTGCACCTATATGTATCTCTATAGTTGTGTTCGAGCTTGCATCTGCATCGAGGCTTGCCTATCTCATACTCATCATCTTTCCCACCATCCCCACTCACTCTTTTCCCTCCTCCTAGGATTGCGCATGTTCTCTCATTTGGGTGCCAACATTTAGCCAACCTTTTTCCATCCCATGGATTTTGTGTGCCATTTTATTGTGCGGTGATGTCTTTGCTTGCGAGTTATGCCCTTGTTTTAATTCTTTATGTTGCAATTTAATTGGAAATTATTAATAAAATATTTTTGGGCCTCGTACCACTTTGGGCATGCAACCCCTTTTTCTTCAAAAGATATTTAATTTGAATATTTGTTTTTGCATATTTTTCCAAGATGTTTGACATATTTGTTTTGTATCAGAGGAAACATGGAGATTCGAATGTCGAAGAAGAGGGTCAAGCTTTGAATGCAGGAAAAGAAATTCTTTGACGAGCAAATTTTTAAAAGGGAAAAGGGAGCCTACACCCATGTGTAGGTAACTTACCTACACCCAACTCTTTTTCCCTCAATTTTTTTTATTTTTTTGAATTAATTCCTTGGGGAATTTAGATCACAATATATCACCATATCGTCATTCAAAATTCAACTTATTTCGAGACTTCTAACTTATCCATCGTGACAGTCAAATTTTAACGGTCTGAGATTTGTTGAAATCGGCCCCTTCCGATGGAGCTGTTAGGAATGTCTGTTTTACATGAAATTTGAAACACATATTTCATTTAATATTCTAAGTAAATCCCCTAAATATCCATTTCAAAAAAAATCAAAAAAATTAAGAAACAAGAGGTGGGTGTAGGTAAGTTACCTACACATGGGTGTAGGCTCCCCAATCCCCTTTTTAAAAATTCGTGCAACTTTTGAAAGCGAAGGTTTGAATTCTTTCTACAATTGTTGACACAATGAGATTACTATAAATGGACCTATTGACTGTGCATTTGTCTACAATAGTTGGCTCTGTTTTCTAAGGCTCTCGTGCTCTCATATATCCATTAGGTTCAAGAATGCATTTGCACAAACCACATATGTGGTTAGTAGCTGCTCATTGACTGGGTGGACTCTAGTAATCTTGTCGTGTGTTGGGAGTCACTTTTCGTCCAAACAGAGCGATGCTTTTACCGGTTGTAGTAATCTGGAAACTTTTATGTTGAAAAATGTAATCCTTTTAGCTAATACTTTGCTCTAGTCTCGGCTCATGTAATGCTTCTAACCTCTCTTAATTAAACTACTTGGGGAAGGCAACTCTGCATGCTTCCCCCTTTTTTACCGCAAAAAAATTCAATTTTGATTTCCTGCATGCAAACAACGGCCCTTTCTTGTAAATAAAACTGATACAATCATTGTCCGAGAATGCGGCAGTTGTGCTATGCTCATTTGCATAGTATGGAAACAACATATATATGTCTTCAATCTCCGCGAGGTTAGTGGCAGCCCTATTATTTTTCTTGGTGAAGCTTATTACTCATCATATCCTAAATATTTGTCTTGTTTTAGGGCCAAGCCTTCTCCTAGATGTAGTTTGACTTAGCTCGAATTGGGTCATCAATTCTGTGTTTTCCTACATGGTTGCTTCCATCTTTCTTCTCCATTCTCTACCGTTGTGAAAATTCATTTTGAAACTATTCCATCAAAAACTCCAACTAACAGTCTTTAAGAAATGATTCTAATCAATTTCTCCTCGAAGGATAAGTCTCTTTTAAGTCTATCCTATCATGTTTCTTCATATAATGGCAGGAGAGCTAACTTGCTTATATTTTATTTTTTAAAAATTTTCACTAGTCTTAGAAAGCTCAGAGGTTTCACATAGCGAGGATACAACTTCTCTTTCTTACCAAATCTGACTACACAGATGATGCCCAATAATGATTGTGGGGTATAGAATTGAGTTGTCACATCTAGCATGTTACATGAAAGATCTCTGTTTCTGGCCATCTGGTTTAGAGGAGGCCTTGCTACGTAATTTGATATGTGCTCACCTGATTGCCAAGAGCATTCTTGCCAAATGAAACAAATGCTAATTTTTCTCTTGATGATATCCAACTCCAACAACTTTGTAAAGATTCTTACTAGAATTGCTATGCTCTGTGACATTCATCCCCCCTGTCACACAACAATAACAACAACAAAGCCTTTTCCCACAATTAAGTAGGTTTGGCAACATGGATTCTTTACCTCCATTCAGATCTATCTTGGGTAAATCTCATGCTTATTATCTAAGAAACTAAGATCCCTTCGTATAGTTTCATTCCAACACTTCTTAGGCCGTCCTTACCATCTCTTAACCGGCTCAACATCCCAAAACTCGCATCTCCTAACTGGTGCATTAGCTGACCTTCTTTGCAAATGACCAAACCATCTGAAGCGATTTTCTCGCATCTTATCCTCGATCAGAGCTACACCAACTTTCTTTCCGATTGCATCATTCCGAATCCGATCTTTATGTGTGTGTCCACACATCCACCTTAGTATTTTCATTTATGCTACAGTCATTCTCTGCACATGTATATGGTTCACATGCCAACATTTAGATCCATAAAGCATAATAGGTCACACGGTTGCTTTGTAAAACTTTCCTTTGATTTTTAAAGGAATTTTCTTATCACAAAGAACAACAGAGGCTCCTCTCTGCTTTAGCCAGTCTGTATTTATTCTATTAGCAACATCTCCATCAATTCCTCCATCATGTTGCAAAATAGATCTCAGGTATCTAAAAGAATCTATCTTCCGAATGTTATCGTCACCAATCTTCAGCCCATGATTCCTTCACCATTGCTTCCATCAAAGTTGCACTACATATATTTAGTATTAGCCCTACTTATACGAAATCTTTTAATCTCTACTCTCCAATGCATGTCTCCGGACCTCAAGCTTCTCATTTACTCCATCTCTAGTTTCATCAATCAATACAATATCATTAGCAAATAACATATACCAAGGTATCTCATCCTGAATGTGACTTGTCAACTCATCCATAATTAAAGTAAAAAGAAATGGACTCAAAGTTGAACCTTGATGTAAATCAATGTTGATGTTAAAATGGTCAGCCTTCCCGGATTGGATCCTTACAAAAGATAAAGCCCTATCATACATATCCTTTATGAAGTTAATGTATAGGGCATGTACTTGTCTCTTCCAAAACTCTCCACAATATCTTTCATGGGACAGAATCATGAGCCTTCTCCAAATCAATAAAAATCAAATGGAGGTTCTTCCTTTTAACTCTATAAATCTCCATTGTTCTCCTCAACAAATGGATGGCTTCAATAGTTGAGCGACCTGACATGAATCCAAATTGGTTTTCTTTTACTTTAAGTAAACTTTCCTCAACCTGCTTTCGATCACACGCTCCCAAATTTTCATAGTGTAACTCATCAGCTTGATATCTTTGTAATGTGAACAATTTTGAATATCTCATTTGTTCTTATAAAGAAGCACCACAATACTCCTACAATCTTCAGGCATTTTCGTGTTTCGCCAAATAATATTGAATACATTAGTAAGCCAAGTCAAACGACGCTCACCTAAAACTCTCCATACTTCTACAAGGATGTCATCCGGTCCTACACCTTTCCCAGGTCTTATAACCTTCAAGGCCTCCTCCACTTCCTTTCTTTGTATTCGTCTATAGCTTGCATGATTCAAGTAACTTTCACTACTAGCTAGATCACCCAAAGTGATCCCTCTATTTCCTTCCTCAATGAAAAGTTTATGGAAATACTGCTCCCATCTAGTCTCTATATCCTTCTGATTAACAAACACGTGACCTTCCTCATCATTGATGCTTCTCACTTGAGAAAGGTCATTAGTCTTTCTTTCTCTTGCTCTGGCCAACCTGAATATATCCTTCTGGCCCTCATTAGAGTCAATGTTTTTGTACAAAACTTTATAAGCTTTTGACTTATCTTCGCTTACATCCTTCTTTCCTTCTTTCTTCACTATTTTGTAGTTTGTGACAGTTTCCTCTGTCACAAAGACAATTATATACATTGCAACTTCGAGTAACAAAATGTAGTCTATAGTTCTAGATGCAGTTCTATAGTTACACGTCTTCTCTATATTCCTCGAATGCTATAGAATCCATTTCATCCGCTATTCAACAACAACAAAACCTTTTCCCACATTAAGTAGGACCGGCTACATGTATTCTTTGCTTCTATTTAGATCTATCTTGGGTCAATCTCGGACTTAGATCTAGAAAATCAAGATCTCTTCATATAGTCTCATTCCAACATTTCTTGGGTCTTCCTTGCCCTCTTAGCCGGATCAACATCCCAAAACTCGCATCTCCTAACTGATGCATTAGCCAATGTCCTTTGCAAATAGCCAAAGCACCTTAAATGGTTTTCTCGCATCTTATCCTCAATCAGAGCTACACCAACTTTCCTTCTGATTGCATCATTCCGAATCGAATCTTTACATGTATGTCCACACATCCACCTTAGCATTTTCATTTCTGTTAGTGCCATTCTCTGCACATGTCTATGGTTCACATGCTGACATTCAGATCCATAGAGCATAGCTTGTCTCATGGCTGCTTTGTAAAACTTTACTTTGATTTTCAAAGGAATTTTCTTATCACAGAGAACAGTAGAGGCTCCTCTCCACTTTATCCTGCCTGCATTTATTCTATTAGTAACATCTCCATCAATTTCCCCATCATGTTACAAAATAGATCTCAAGTATCTAAAAAAACATCTCTTTTGAATGTTATCGTCGCCAATCTTCATCTTGATTCCTTCGTAATTACTTCCATTAAAAGTACACTCCATATATTCAGTCTTAGCCCTACTTATACGAAGTCCTTTAGTCTCCAATGCATGTCTCCAGATCTCACGCTTCTTATATACTCCATCTCTAGTCTCATCGATCAACACAATATCATTAGCGAATAGCATACATCAAGATATATCATCCTGAATGTGACTTGTCAACTTGTCCAGAATCAAAGTAAAAAGTAATAGACTTAAAGACGAACCTTGATGCAAACAAATGTCGATGTCAAAATAGCCAGTCTTCTCAGACTGGATCCTTACACAAGTTGAAACCCTCATACATATCCTTTATGAGTCTATTGTATATGACATGTACTTGTCTATTCTCCAAAACTCTCCATAATATCTCTTGTGGGACATAATTATTGAGGTGAAATGAAAAGTTGTATTCCATCTAACCCTAGAGCTCTCTTATATAGGAGAAAAGTTCAAAGGGTAAATTACATAAATGGAACAAGAGAAATAAAAATATATAAATAAATACGACAAACCATAAGAATCTTAACACCCCCCTCAAGCTGGAGCATATATATCTATCATGTTCAGCTTGGAGCAACAATGATGAAATGGGCCTCTTGCAAGAGCTTTGGTGAACATATCAGCAATCTGATCACCTGAAGTAACATAAGACGTTGAAATAAGCCCCTTTTGGATCAAGTCACGAATGTAGTGACAGTCTACCTCAATATGCTTTGTTATATCATAAAAGCTGGATTATTAGCTATGAATGAGGCTGCTTGATTATCACATTTGAGGTGCATAGGAAGAGGCACCTCAATCGTTAGATCAGTTAGGACAGAGTTGATCCACATTATTTCTGTACTCCCTTGGGCCATGGCCCTATATTCTGATTCAACGCTAGACCGAGCAACAATAGTTTGTTTCTTACTCTTCCATGAGACCAATGAGCTACCAACAGACATAATGAAGCATGAAGTGGATTTCAAGTCCTTTGGACACCCAGCATAATCTGCATCTGCACACCAAGTAAATGTAAGAGAAGTATCTCTTCTAAAAAGAAGACCCGCACCTGGAGATGACTTCAGATATCTCAAGATCATGCACACTGCATCCATGTGTGCTTACATGGATTGCTCCATGAACTGGCTCACTCTACTCACAACGAAAGATATATCAGGTCTGGTAATATTAACAATAATAGCTTTCCTACCAGCTCTCTGTGTCGTCTCTTGTCTACCTCCTCAAAGTCATCATCATAGAGCCTAGCATTAGAATCCATTGGGATAGTAGGTAGCCTACATCCTGTCATGTCTATCGCAGATAGAAGATCAGTAACATACTTCCTTTGCATCATGTTAGAAAATAGGAAGCGGAAGCGAAACACGAAAAAGAATAAAAACTTGGAAGAACAGTGGGATTTACATGGAATCCTACTCCCTAAGGAGCGGGATGAAACCATTGGAGAAGCCCTCAAAGGGGCGGATATTGCATTTCTTTTTCTCAATGGATACAGGAGGTCTGGGGCTCCTTATATAGCCTCCACAGAGCCTCCAAGTCCCACCACTGGTAGATGTGGGACTAAACACTAGGATGGGGTAAATGGATCCTGGAGAGATCCATTTACCCTCCTACAACTCATATGGCACACAACCAAATACTTCAACACTCCCCTTAAGCTGGAGCATGTACTGCTTAGCTTGGACAAACAGAAAGAAACTCAATTCACGCTACAAGACACTACAGACAATATCAACCCAACGCGCACAACTGTCGGCTGCTGTCGAGGATGTTGCTTCTCATTCTGTGGAGGTGAGGAGGACGAATGGGCTGGAGTGTGAGTCTGTTGAATCTCCTCGTTAGAGAGAATGTGCTCTGAACTGCTCCTGTCAGAGTCACTGCAACTGAAATGAGTCTCCTCGTCAGAGTACTCTGGCCTGCCACAGCATGTGGACAACTGCTCCATTTCTGAAAAGGGGTCGAACTGAAAAAGGTCGTGGAAGTGCAATCCTCGTCGGAGTCCACGATCGTTGGAGAATGGAGTCTGAAAGAAGTTTCCTCGTCGGAGAACTGGGTCTCTCTCATCTGGCATAGAGAATGGTACACTACTCTGGCGTACCTATGATACTACATGAAAACCCTTGCCAACATGACATAGGGAATGGTCCTCTACTCTGGAGTCCCTATGGCTCACATGAAAACTCTGCCCAACAAAACAGGAAGAATGATGAGTACCCCACACAAGATGGCAAACATGTGCTCATCTGAAAGACCACATACTCGTGCATTTCTGAAACTGACTCGGAATCTGACGTCGAGTCTGACAAACTCTCTATAGTGTCTGGAAATTAGTTGGTCTGTAGAATATCTAAATCTAACCTCTGAAGTTGGAACAAGACCTGTGACTCTACACAATACTCCCCCCTTCTCCCATACTGGTCGGGATGACAAACATCGATCAAGTTGGGAGAAGACAAGATAACGGGGAGACAAAACATCAATAAGCCAATTACCTTTTTTATTTCTTGCAACATTTTTTCAGCTAATTATTTTTGTAATAGATGTCTCATAAGTCGTTCATAATAAATATATTTTTTACGGCTTTTCTTTTCTTTTCTTTTTGCAATTTGCGTACGACTCTTTCTTGTACGTGCCTTTTTCTCGAAACAAATGCCTCCTCCTTCTCCCTATTTTTTTATTACAAAATATATCGCCCTCTAATGGGCCTAATAATATGCACCACTCTTTTTTTCATAATCCTTCTTTTTTTGTCTTCACCCACGTTGGTCTTCCCTTCCATTTTCTTCGTTCACCTTTTTTTACATTTGCTTCCCAACAGAAACAAAGGGATTTTTTAATATAAGAGAGGGCTATCGTCCCCCTTTAGGGTTCCCAATCATGGGCTTCGTATCCATGCGCCGCCCCCATGTGGGAGGGGGATTTCATGCTGCGGGGGAGGGGGATCGACTGCTGCGGGGGAGGAGGGATCGATTGTTGTGTGCCTCCTGTAGATGGTGCTGCCTGGAGGGAGGGCATGACAAGGGCTGGAGTTGTCGTCACGGTAAGGGCCCTTGCTGCAGGAGGTTTCGCGGCTTCCTGCATGCTATGGAACTAGAGGGGTCGCTGAGCCCGATCAGGAGCATAGCCTATCTGGAGGGGCGGTACGAGGTACTATGCCTAGAGGGGGCATGGGGGAGCGTGTAGTGCCTTGGGCCCGCCTGGAGCACGATGGATGAGCATCATCGCTAGCGATTCGAGAACCGCAAGTGGTCGCGCCAGGTTTTTCCGAAGGGGTGCACGTGTTGGCGGTTGGACTAGCGTCGCTTGGAGGAGAATTGTGGCCTGGGCTACGGCGAGGTTGTGTGCGAAAGAGATGGAGGGCGGAGGTCTCCGCTTGGAGCCTCTGCTTGTCACCTATGTAGCTCGCGGAGGGCTCCGCTAGGAAGATGCAACACCGATGGGTGTGCTTCAGGGAGGACCCGCTAGGGTTTCAACCCATGAGGAGAGCACCACGAGCAACATACGAAAGACAGAAGAAAATACAATGATCTGCCGATCTTGGCTGGAAGGAGTTCCGTGCAGCACAGGAGAACATATCTGGTGTTCTAGAGAATCATAAAAACAAAATTTCTCGAACAGAATATGAACTTAACAGAACAATAATCTTCACAAACACATCTTTAACATTGATATTGAATCTTGAAAAATATGAAACCTCAAGAATCAAACATGCTCTGATACCATGTTATAAAATAGGAAGCGAAAGCGAAACATGGAAAAAGAATAAAAACTTGGAAGAATAGCGGGATTTACGTGGAACCCTACTCCCTAAGGACGAGATGAAACCACAGGAGAAGCCCTCAAAGGGGTGGATATTGCATTCCTATTTCTCAATGGATACAGGAGGTTCAGGGCTCCTTATATAGCCTCCATAGAGACTCCAAGTCCCACCACTGGTAGATGTGGGACTAAACACTGGGATGGGGTAAATTGATCCTGGAGAGATCCATTTACCCTCCTACAACTCATATGGTGCACAACCAAATACTCCAACATGTCATAATCATACTCTGTTGATTTCATGCAAACTCCAAGTCAAGGAAGTAACGAAGCGTGCCAAGGTATTTGGTAACAAACTATTGCCCAAGAAAATCCTTAGCTACTCGAATGCTCTGTTCATCGCTTCCAGGGATAACAATGCCATCAACATAAACCAAAACAACTACAATAACTCTTTAATTTCTCTTAAGAAAGAGAGTATTATCTGCAGTGAATCTGACAAACCTCTTCTGTTCAATCAACTCCGAGAGATTCTGAAACCAAGCCCTCGGATCCTGCTTAAGGCCATAGATAGCCTTATGAAGATGGAACACCATACTAGACTCCCCCTCAGTAGAAAACCCAGGTGGCTGCACCACATAAGACCTCCTCATGACGATCTCCATACAAGAAAGCATTCTTTACATCTAATTGGAAAAGTGGCCAATCATGAACCACAACAACAATAATCAGGATCCACAGAGTAGAGTGACGCGCAATAGGAGAAATGGTGTCTTGATAATCCACCCCATAGGTCTTGGTGAACCCACGAGCAACCAAGCTGGCCTTGTTGAAGGATACGGGGAAAATCCTCAAGCGCATCACGGAAGCGTGATGATCGCATCGGATGCGATCGGGAGCGACTAGTCGCACTAGTTGCTCGATGCAGCGGAAATTAAAAAAAATTATGTGACGAAACCACATGATCCAAGAACACTTCTCGAATCGTTTCGTCTAAACCACAAACAAGTAATAGGATTCCCTCTTGAAGTGTGGTTGCGATCGAGTTTCTAAACAAAGAGACCTCCTGTCTCAAGTCCGATCCGACGAAGGAGACGCTTGCGAGCGCGTGGATGAGATGCGTGCTTCTCGCAATCTATGTTGATGATCCAAGCCACGGATCTCCTGATCTCGACAAATGAGATAAGATGTCTTCTTCACGAGCAAGGCACACTGAAGTAGATGGAGATCCACGAGCAGACGATCGAGCAGCATAACGACAATGTTGCGATGATGGAGGATCTCTCTAGGGAATCCATGGTGGACGACCACCTGAGAGATATAGAGAATGGGTGTGTAGAGAGAAATAGAGAGAGATCATTCATCTATGTCGAGTGTCAAGAAGAGCAAGGGGTGTCTCTTCGTATATAGGGTTTTGGGAGTCCATGGATCCCAATCCATGGACAACACACAATCAACGGATGAGATTGATTGTGTCCCTTTCAACGGCTAGGATTGTTGTTGGTAAAACACAACAACAAGTGATTTAATTTGAATTAATTCATATTGATAAATCAACATAATTAATTCCAATTTAAATCACATTTGACTAGAGAAGAGATACTGAGAAGACTAAACCAATCCCCTAAAATAAGGGGGCGTCTACCATCATCTCATGAGATCTAAATATCTAATGAGATCTCATTATCTCATGAGATCTCATTATCTCATGATTATATCATGATCTCTTGTCGATAGTATTTTCACCAAAAAATAATTCCAAATTATCTTATGGAAAATATCAACCATGCCATTGAAATTATGTGAATCTCATTCACAACCCAAAACTAAATGTAATTATATTTTCAATCAATCATTCAATGTGAATCCCATTCACATTAATAATAATCAACAAATATAAAACACAATATGGCTCTCTCTTATATACTATAAATCACATTTATAATATATATGATTAATATGGATAGTACTATCCACATTATTCATATCCATGATAATTAAATCATATTTAATTATCTTGGATCTCCTTTTCTCAAGTGCCCAAATAACATGAATCACATTCACATTATTCACATTTTTAATAATTAAATCACATTTAATTATCTCATATAACTCTCCTTATAATATGAATCAAATTCATATTATCCATGATAATTAAATCACATTTAATTATCAATTTTCTCGGTGCTTAAATACATATATCAACAATGAAATTATCCATGAACTCTTTCAAGGATAATGCGCTTTCTCCACGGATACTTGGAGATAAGGACATGGTGATTGTATTGTTCCACGTATAGTGACTTGGATATTGAGATCACATCTCAAATCCAGATCTCGGGCCTCCCATAGATGCTTGATTAAATCAAGACCGCAAATCTAATCTTCTTATTGCATATGAATCACATTCAGATCAATGTCCAACATTTGGTCCAAGATCAGATTACTTCTCTACTGAGAGGAGTCACTAAAATCCAGACTCGTTTCATCACTCCCTAGGAATGGAAGCATCATGGTTATACAATCGTTTATGATCACATCACCCTCAGTCTTCCCAATACCTGTACATCCTGCATACTAGAAGACCCAGAATAAACCCGAAGTACTAGATCAACTTTATACTGTCCATTTCAGGATTTTATCACTAAGTTTCTCATTTGATCATTGGGAGTTGGTATCGATCATACACTTTCCAAAATCATATATCATACCTAGATCTTGATCATATATTTTCCAAAAGTATATATATCAAACCTTACAAATTCAGTCAAGCTTCTAAAGCGAGACAACCGTGCGCACGGAATTTGATTCTTCCCAATATCTCATGAGTGAGCTCATGTCTTCTGGTTCAGTAGTGAACCTGTATGATCCCTTTGAGAGATCGAATTACTCGTATGCCCTTATATGCACACCAGCACGCCGGTATATAGACTTTGGTTAGGTCATCAACCTATTGGTCTGCCAAATGTACACACTTATACATATAGTAACATATCTGTCTCCGGTCAGAGGATGCATGCCTGTATCGTGATAGCATACAACATAGGACTTTGGTTATCTTGATCTCGTTAAGTCAACTCTTTGACTTAACTAATCTGACACCTCCGAATCTCTATTCCTATGCAGAGGACCTGCATCAAGAGGTCGGTCAGATATCAACTTATGATAAAAAGGATTGTCATCTCCTACTCAGACTGGAGATCACATCTTAACAATCATTTGACGGTGCTTGATGAGTCCTCAATCCAACCCTTTATATATTCATCCTAGCGCCAGCCTCTATGATTTAATTATTGAATCAACAGCTGTATGATCATTAAGATGGCCATGGTACATAACCCTAATTGTACTAAGAGACCTCTATTATGCAAATTATTTATTCTTCATTTCAGATTAGGGAATGATATTTGCAATAACATTTATTGCATAATGGCTCGCCGTGGGCTCGCATGTCCAACAATCTCCAACTAGCCCAAAGAGCCATTAATGGGCTAATCATTTAAACCCACACTCATGTGACAATCATAGGCTATTTAGAAAATAGCTAGGTAAGCTGACCAGTCACTCTGTTCCTGCGAGACTATGCCAAGTCATTTTACGACACTTGCATATCCCCAGTAACAGTGCTCGCATCTAATGCGAATATTGTATCTTATGCAACCAATACTCAATCTTGTCAGTTATAGTGTCCTTGATACTATAGCTTAACAATTATTATAACCAGTATTTCCACAATCCTTATCAGAATATCCTTATTCCTGGAGATCTCTATCTCCAAAGGTATCCAAAGTTAAGACCTTTTAGATCACTATCTATAAGTCTTAATTTCTTGAAGACAAGACTTGGAGATCACTATCTCTAATGTCTTGTCATCTATGAAGATTTTGTTATTACTGCAATCAAGTGTTTTCTCTCCATAGTAGGATTAAAAACACTTTACTACTCCCACTGCATGGCAGATGTCTGGCTTTTGAACACATCTAGCATACACTTAGCTTCTTGTAACTAATGCACAAGTGCAAGCAGTTCTAGCATTCACTTCCTCAACTCTTTGAGGTGATATCCCTTTAGATAGGTCAGTACCATATCTTAAGGGAAGGAAGCCTTTCTTGAAATTTTCTAGAAAATGGAACATGTCCAAGGTGTACTACTAATGTGGCGGTCCCAATATCCTCTTTTCTTTGCTTCTGAACAACTTCAGAACTAAGATCTAAGAGGTATCCTTGAAATCATATTTCAAGATATGGAATAGCCAGTCTATAAAAAACTTATTATCATCCTCATATCATTCCAAATGATTAGGATATTATCTACATTTAGCACAATGAACACAATGGCACTCCCACTAAGCTTCACATGGTTCATCAAGATTCTATCTGAAATCATAACATTTATAATTTCATCAAATATTATGTTTCAACTACAAGAAGCTTATTTGAGTCCATAGATGGAGTTCTTCAGCTTGCACACTTTGCTTTCCTCAACCATGAAGCCTTGGGGCTACTACTTATGAATATCCTTGGAGAGGTATTCATAGAGGAATGCAATATTGACTTTAATCTCGCAGATGTCAAAGTCAAGTTGTGTAGCTATAGTCAGCAATATTGAGATGGGTTTAAGCATGGTCACTGAAGAGCAAGTCTCATTGCAAGCAATATGTTCTCTTCTGGTGTGTAGCTCATGGCTACGAACCGTGCTTTGAAGGTCTCTACCTTCTCATCAGATTCCTTTTCTCTTGAAGATCCATTTACACCTTAATGGGTCTTACCCATATAGGTGGATCCTCGAGGGTCCATATACAACACTTGTATATGAAGTCTACCTTAGACCTTTATTTCTAACATCCATATTTCCATGTCATGATCCTCAGGAGCTTCATCACATGAAGTCCGATCATTGTCAGACTTAACTGACATATGGAATACATCCTCAAACTCATTTGAAGAGGTATTAGTGTTTCATCTTTAATTATCTTTTTAGTTTCCGTTTGGAGCCTCATTATCATCTCAATATTAAATGAGTTCCTTTACTTCATTTTCATCTTGATTCTCAAGAGAGTCATCCTCTAAGAATCACATTCTCAGAGATGAGATCTTTTAAGAATCTTAGGGTTATAAAGTAGGTATCCAATACCGTCCTTTATTTTCCTAATGAAGTGGCACTCTCTAGTGCTCGATTCCAGCTTACTTGCATGGAGTCCTATTAATGATATATAATATAGCCTCTACTACATATATACCAGGAAACTAAGAGGAAATTATGCAAAAATTCATCATCATGTCACACATGATCCAATTGTATCTCCATGCAACTCTATTGAGCTTAGGTTTACTAGGAGGAGTGAGATAGGAATGATATTCCTTTCTCCATAAGGTATACCATGAATCATCTAATAGGTACTGATTACCTAGATTAGATCAAATTCATTTCCGTCTTCCTTCAGACTTTGGTTCCAAACCAAAATTATGAAATCTTAGAACATTTCAAAATTTTCTTTGGCGAAGAGAAGAAATCTCATATCATACATAATCATCAATAGATATCACATATCCATAATGTTTATTAAGATATAGATGATCCGCATACATCAATATGTATGAGATCTTGAATACCTTGACATTTAACATCATTCCCAGATAAGGGTGTATGGACATTTTACTTTGAATACTATATTCACAAATGTAAGATTTGAAATTTTAGACATTCTAAAGTTTCATATCTTACTAGTCCATTGATCTCATCAACAAACATATGTCCAAAACTTGATGCCAGATCATTGTCAAATGATCTTCATCCTCCTATTGATCTTTTAAGGTTCAACTTCCAGCATTAGAAATCTTAATGAACCATTCATTAATTTTCTAATTTTGTAGAGTCCACTAGATGATAGATTACTATTTGAAATATATCCATCATAACTCTTTATGATAGGTTTATTCCAGAATTCATGTTTATTTCCAATATTTAGAAACAAACAATGAGTGTATTCTAATATCTAGGTCATAGAGACATTCTTTAAGACTAAGGCTCTCCCACTGAAATTATGAAGTCCATCTATCCAATAGAGATTGTTGCAACAATTGCATCAAAATCCATGTAGATGACTATTAAACCTGAAGATCAAATTCTCCAGTCTTCTAAAACATATGCAACAATTGCAAGTGTCATTAGAAGAATGAGATACAATTATTAGACTTTAATCTTATCTTATAAGAAAGTCAATTTCAATGATTAAATGTAGATTATTCTGGTGCTCTATATGAGTCCTTCTCTAAGGTTTCTAGACAAACTTGATAGTCATACTATCAATACACCAACTTATTGCAGTATTGGCATTCATCCAACTCTTTGGATGTCATATGGAAGTCACAGAAGTAGGTCAAATCTTTGACTTTCCTTCTTACTCGGGTCCAACCCATGCTTCCACTGCACTCCCTTCATCTATAAACAACCATTGCTTAAGACTAAGGATCTCTTATGTTAAATTCAAAAGAATTCATTGTAAGAGCATTTCAACATTTATGCATGCTTCATTAAATTCATACAATATGAATATTATGAAGCTTCATGAATGATTAGAGTATAGACAGTAGAATGATGACATTTATCGTATCTACATCCATCTAAACTCTTAAAACATTGATTCAGGTAGGTATTCAAATATTTTGAATACATCATCTCTTATAGAGCCACCATTCTGCATGATGCAATGAACCATGTCATTCATGATAAATGTCAAGAGCACATATGCATGCCAGAACATCTTCTTAGGGTTTTATAAGGATTAATTGACAATTACGATCATCATCGACGTGTCACTTCCAAAGTACACTCGATGAAAGATCAAGACTGTAGAGACATACAAACCCTAAGGTGATGTCTTATTGTCTTATTTAATTGTCATTCCTCATTATGTTGAGGAAACTTGCACATTGCAACCACATACATTATGTGTACAATTGCAAGAACAATATCTGGATCATAAGTCCAATCCATGATATTTTACTGGTTATTATTGAGTATAACATTGAGTGGGTTTAATGGAGGATTATATGAAATAAGAAATTTGCATAAGTGTATATATAATTATATATACATATTTTTACCTTGATTTAGGAATTTTTATATCAAAGTTGTCCTGCCTTGTCAACACTGACAGTTCATTCCCTTAATCACTTTCAATGTAAGAGATATACTTACCATTATATCTCAAGCAAGATCTGGGATCTCCTTCCTTATCTTTGTTACATCCCAATAATATGAGAACATGTAACTCGGATAAAAAGAAGCGGGAACACATTCCACCTTGCAAGTCCAACTTGCATCTCCCAATTCGGTCTTTAACACTCGGGCCCACCACCCCTAAGGTGATGTTGACCTGCCATTAATTGAACCAACCATCAACAAGGTTAATACTCGTTATACGCAATCCAATATCGCCCCAATAATATGAGAACCTGATATTGAGGCCACTACGTATACGACCTTACTCTTTCGAGAAGCAAAGAGCCCGATCCAAATAGATTGTATGTAGGAACTGTCACTTCAGACAGGCGTCTCCTACATACAATATCTGGCGACGGAACCCTTCGGCTTGACGGGAGACCATGGATGTCACTTATGTGATCCTCCATATCATATTCAAATTCTAATTAATCATTATGAGTCATATTCATTACGATTAATTCTTCCAAGGGAAATAACAACTCTATTCATAATAGAGTGTTTTAATTTTAATTAGATTATAATTAATCTAATCATATTAAATTAATGATCTAATTAATATCCAACAAACATTTTAATTGTTACTTGAATTATGGTATTATCTCAAATACGTACTATTTCGAATTTTAATAATTAGAAAATGCATCATGATCTCTCAGGCATCATTCGTTCCCTACTCGCTGTCATGGACAGTACCGGCGGGAGTGGGACGGACTGAAACCGATGCGACCTGCTACCCCAGCGATCCTCGACTAGACACCATATCTGCCTCGGTAAAAAGCAATGCCGAGTCAATCACTTTGTACTTGAGATGATCATTGGTTTTTCAACCGAAATTATACCATATAATATTCATCAAAATTACTTTGATAAGGAGATTTGCTAAATAAATCCCCAATCCTATTCAAGCAACAAAGTTTTGCATGTAAAAGTTGTCCTACAACTATTGTAGGATAAACTAGAGTTTTCATGAAAACAAGGTTTGTTGGAATGTGTATCAAGCAACCAATTAGTGATCTAGATCTAATCTGATCATTCATTGGTTGAGTCAATATCATTTAAGGGAATAAATATTATTCTAATATTTCTCAACAATTATTCCAGGAAATTAACTGTTAATCTCGTAATTTTCTTAAACGACAGTCACAAGGTTTCGGATACTGATGCAATTTCCAGCAGTGACCATCACTAACTAAAAATAGCATATATCGTTTACAGAGATTGATAACTTGATTTAAAAAAGAAACCATATGATAAATACGCATTTCTAGGTGATATAAAACCGTAATTAACATCTTAATCACGTCTCTAATCTCCATCCCTGAAACAGTGGACATATGGTCAATAAAACGATCATATCTTGAGCAAACGAAATCCAAATTACGCAAACTCAAATCCTATTGTTTCCTTAATTAATGGGGAACATTATTCAATTTAAAATTTCGTGTTTAAACATTTTAAACAGGGCTGAAATGTTATCACAAGATAGGGCTGCGAAAATTAAATGCTAAAATTTTCACGAACCCAAACGAGCCCAAATTTTCATAGGTTCATGGATCTAATCCAAAACCTTCGACAACCTAGCTCTGATACCACTTGAAGGATACGGGGAAAATCCTCAAGTGCATCACGGAAGCGTGATGATCGCATCGGATGCGATCGGGAGCGACTAGTCACACTAGTTGCTCGATGCAGCGGAAATTAAAAAAAATTATGTGACGAAACCACATGATCCAAGAACACTTCTCAGATCATTTCATCTAAAACACAAACAAGTAATAGGATTACCTCTTGAAGCATGGTTGCGATCGAGTCTCTAAACAAAGAGACCACCTGTCTCAAGTCCGATCCGACGGAGGAGACGCTTGCGAGCGCGTGGATGAGACGTGTGCTTCTCGCAATCCATGTTGATGATCCAAGTCACAGATCTCCTGATCTCGACAAACGAGATATGATGACTTCTTCACTAGTAAGGCACGCTGAAGTAGATGGAGATCCACGAGCAGACGATCGGGCAGCATAATGACGACGCTGCGACGATGGAGGATCTCTCTAGGGCATCCATGGTGGACGGCTACATGAGAGATAGAGAGAATCAATGTGTAGAGAGAAAGAGAGAGAGAGCATTCATCTATGTCGAGTGTCAAGAAGAGCAACGGGTGCCTCTTCTTATATAGGGTTTTGGGAGTCCATGGATCCCAATCCATAGACAACACATAATCAAGGGATGAGATTGATTGTGTCCCTTTCAACGGCTAGGATTATTGTTGGTAAAACACAACAACAAGTGATTTAATTTGAATTAATTCATATTGATAATTCAACATAATTAATTCCAATTTGAATCACATTTGACTAGAGAAGAGATAATGAGAAGACTAAACCAATCCCCTAAAATAAGGGGACGACTACCATCATCTCATGAGATCTCATTATCTCATGAGATCTCATTATTTCATGATTATATCATGATCTCTTGTCGATAGTATTTTCACCAAAAAAATAATTCCAAATTATCTTATGGAAAATATCAACCACGTCATTGAAATTATGTGAATCTCATTCACAACCCAAAACTAAAAGTAATTATATTTTCAATCAATCATTCAATGTGAATCCTATTCACATTAATAATTAATCAACAAATATAAAACACAATATGGCTCTCTCTTATATATTATAAATCACATTTATAATATATATGATTAATATAGATAGTGCTATCCACAATATTCATATCCATGATAATTAAATCATATTTATTTATATTGGATCTCCTTTTTCTCATGTGCCCAAATAACATGAATCACATTCACATTATTCACATCTTTAATAATTTAATCACATTTAATTATCTCAGATAACTCTCCTTATAATGTGAATAAAATTCATATTATCCATGATAATTAAATCACATTTAATTATCAATTTTCTCGATGCTTGAATTCATATATCAACAATGAAATTATCCATGAACTCTTTCAAGGATAATGCGCTTTCTCCACGGATACTTGGAGATAAGGACATGGCAATTGTATTGTTCCACGTATAGTGACTTGGATATTGAGATCACGTCTCAAATCTAGATCTCGGACCACCCATAAATGCTTGATTAAATCAAGACCGCAAATCTAATCTTCTCATTGCATCTGAATCACATTCAGATCAATGTCCAAACTTTGGTCCAAGATCAGATTACTTCTCTACTGAGAGGAGTCACTAAAATCCAGACCCGTTTCATCACTCCCTAGGAATGGAAGCGTCATGGTTATACAATCGTTTGTGATCACATCACCCTCAGGTATTCTCAATACATGTACATCCTGCATACTGGAAGACCCAAAATGAACCCGAAGTATTAGATCAACTTTATACTGTCTACTTCAGGGTTTTATCAGTAAGTTTCTCATTTGATCATTGGGAGTTGGTATCGATCATACACTTTCCAAAAGCATATATATTACCTAGGTCTTGATCATATACTTTCCAAAAGTATATATCAAACCTTACAAATTCAGTCAAGCTTCCAAAGCGAGACAACCGTGCGCACGGAATTTGATTCTTCCCAATATCTCATGAGTGTGCTCATGTCTTCTGGTTCAGTAGTGAACCTGTATGATCCCTTTGAGAGATCGTATTACTCGTATTCCCTTATATGCACACCAGCGCGTCGGTGTATAGACCTTGGTTAGGTCATCAACCTATTGGTCTGACAAATGTACACTTAGACATATAGTAACATATCTGTCTCCGGTCAGAGGATGCGTGCATGTATCGTGACAGCATACGACATAGGACTTTGGTTATCTCGATCTTGTTAAGTCAACTCTTTGACTTAACTAATCTGAAACCTCCGAATCTCTATTCCTATGCAGAGGACCTACATTAAGAGGTCGGTCAGTTATCAACCTATGAGAGAAAGGATTGCCATCTCCTACTTAGGCGGGAGATCACATCTTAACAATCACTTAACTGTGCTTGATGAGTCCTCAATCCAACCCTTTAGATATTCATCCAAGCACCATCCTCTATGATTCAATTATTGAATCAACAGATGTATGATCATTAAAATGGCCATGGTAGATAACCCTAATTGTACTAAGGGGCCTATTATGCAAATTACTTATTCTTCATTTTAGATCAGGGAATGATATTTGTAATAACATTTATTGCATAATGGCTCGTCGTGGGCTCGCATGTCCAACACTTGTATCTGTCCACTGTACCGTCAGCCTGATGCTTCACAGTAAATACCCACTTGCTGTCAACAACAAATGCGCCTGGTGGAGCATGGACAACACTCCACGTACCTCGTGACTGTAAAGCTGCCATCTCCTCCTCCATAGCCAGATGCCATTGACTGCTCTGTAGTGCCTCCTTATATGACCGCGGTATCTCCACGGTAGACAGACCAACAACAAATATCTGAAAATCCTTGGAAAGACGCCCCAAGGAAACATGAGACCCAATAGGATGCATATCATACGCCCGTTTCTGCCGCCTTAGTGCAATATGCATATCCAGATCCTCAACAGATGTAGAGGACATAGTATCCATGTCATGTACCTCAGTCTGTACATGCAAATCACCAGTGCCATCAGAAAAACTCAAATGTTCATGTTGAATATAAAATACAGAAGCGAATCAAAGCAAGAACAATATAAAATGAAGACTTTGATTTTACGTGGAACCCTACTCCCTAAGGAGTGTGATGAAATCACAGGAGAATCATCCCAAAGGACTGATTTTCTATTAGTCTTTCTCAAAGATTACAATGGGTGTGGGGATCTTGATATAGCCCCATCAATGTGATCAAAAGTCACCACTCTAAGATGTGGGACTAAACATAACCCAACAAGACCATTCTTCAACACTCCCCCTCAAGCTAAGCATGCAATGCTGAGCTTGCATAAACATAAAGAATGTACTCACTCACATACAAAGTACATGGCACTATAGACAATATCAACTCAATGCACAATGTCAGTTGCCGCCGAGGACATTGCTTCTCATGTCATGCTAGTGAGGAGGAAATAGAGACTGGAGTGTGAATAGTGATCTACAGTGATATCTGATCAACAATTGAGTCTTCATCATGGAGTACTGCATCCCGCAACGTGTCTTCGTCGGAGACTTCTCCATCACTCCGAAGGGCCAAGAAAAACGTTGTGGGAATATCCATACATAGGAGTTCACAGCCATGAAAACATGTCATGGGAATATCCATACATAGTGGAGTTCACGACTGCTAAATAATGGAGACAACAATAAGTCTCCCTCTGGAGAACTCCACAAAACATAGATACTCAAATAGAGCACCTCAAACAATGGTAGTGTATGAAAACCACTACACATTCAATAATGACAGAGGTTGTCACCACTACCCCACAATAGGTCACTCAAACAGAGTGCCTCAACCAATGGTAGGGCTCGATAACCACTACCAAATAATTCAAATAATGGTAGGGCATGACGCCACTACCCAACAATGGTAAAGCATGAAATGCTCTACCCATCATTCCCCCTTTCTCCCAAACTTGTCGGAAACAACCAAGTTGGGAGAACAATGAAGGATCAACAGGAGATTCTCTTCCTTTTTTGCAGTCCCAACACATTTTTTTGGACTGTATCTTCTTCAAAAACATTCATCTCTCCCCTTTTTTTTCAATCTCATTTTTTTACCATACCTCCTCAAATTTTCCATCTCCATTGATTTTTCCCACCTCCATTCTTCACTTTTTTAATCATTTTTCAATACATTTTTTTAAAATAGTCCGTAGCCCACTTGGGCTATTACCACCTTCCTCCTTTTTTATTAATCCAGATACAATAGAGCCCATTGGGCTAACAAAAAAGATACCACTGTCAATTTAGGGTTCTCACGAGGGAACCCAATCACAGATACGTCGCCGCCCCTAACGGTGGTTTCTGGAGTTGCGACTGATCGGCATGAGATCAATGGTGGGAGTAAATTGCGCCCGAAACTGAGAGGTCGAGGGAATGCCTACTTAGGCATCATCTCTTCAGGAGGATCCAAGAAATACAAAAAAAACAAGCCTATGATGTTGCAGTGCTAGAGTTCTGAAACACCGTTGGGAAGGCAGCCAACCAAATTTTGATTTTACAAGGAAATAGAACAAGACATTTATGAGTAAATAAACCATAATCTCCATAGAACTCTAAGAACTGGACTAGTTCTTCAAAAATACATGAACAATATCATGATTCCTAAGAAACATAAATGATCATCGAATTTCGAAGAAAAAATAAAGAATGAATTGCCCAAAATCAACTCGCTCTAATACCATGTTGAAATATAAAATACGGAAGCGAATCAAAGCAAGAACAATATAAAATGAAGACTTTGATTTTACGTGGAACCCTACTCCCTAAGGAGCGAGATGAAACCATGGGAGAACCGTCCCAAAAGAGTGATTTTCTATTCATCTTTCTCAAAGGTTACAATGGGTGTGGGGCCCTTTATATAGCCCCACAAATGTGACCAAGAGTCACCTCTCCAAGATGTGGGACTAAACATAGCCCATCAAGACCATTATTCAACAGTTCAGAACATACCTTGGGCATGTTTGATGACGGAGGAGGCACAAGAGCAGGGGGTCGTCGTTGGTAAAACTGCGGAAAGAAACTAGGTGGCGATGGAGGTGACGGTGGAGGAGGTGGTGATGGTGGAGGCGGCGGTGGAGGAGGTGGCGGTGGAGAAGGTGTCGTACGTAATAATGATGGATGAAGTGGCATATTGACCTCTTCTCCATCCTCTGAAGGAGTAATCCTGTTACATGTGGGAGAAGAATACATAACAGACTCGAAAAAGCTAACATCAGCACTAACATAGTATCTTCGTCGAACAGGGTCAAAGCAGCGATATCCTTTTTTGAGTCTTGGAATACCCAACAAATACACATTTGACAGCTCTAGGAGAGAGCTTGTCAAGACCTAGAGACATTTGATGAACAAAAGCTACAGAACCAAAGACACGAGGTGTTAGCGAGAAAGGATCCGTCCCAGGAAATGCAATCAAGAATGGAATCTTCTTTCTCAGAATCGAAGTGGGCATACGATTTACCAGATAAGCAAGTAGAACCACATCTCCCCAATATGAATGAGGAGCACTGCTATGAATCAAAAGAGCTCTAGTAAAGTCTAACAGATGACAGTGTTTTCATTCTGCTATCACATTCTGTTAGGAAGTATATGCACACGATGTCTGATGTACAATGTTAAGAGACCTAAGGAATTGAGACAGTTGTGTACTGCAAAACACTAATGCATTATCAGAACGAATAAAATTGACTTTTGCAGAAAAAATATTCCTTATTTCATTAATAAAGGACTGGATAACATGACCTGCATCAGACTTGCTCTAAGAAGAAATATCCAAGACAATCTCGAAAACTCATCAACTGCAACAAGATAAAACCTATGTCCCTGATTATCCGGGACACGACTGGGACCCCAAAAATCAAAATGCATTAACTCAAATAGACTATGACTGCTATGACCTTGATGACTCTGAAAGGTAGAGTGACGATGCTTCCCAAGCTGGCAGGCCTCGCACTGAAAGGTGGAGCGAGGAGAAATATGTGGTAGAACGTAAGACAGTTTTTGCAGAGGAAGATGACCAAATCGAAGATGCCACATATAGGGAGAAATCAATCCAATGCGAAGAGAAGATGCACTAACATATGGATAGTGCAATAATATGTAGAGACCCCCTTGCTCACAGCCAGTTCCAATCACCATGCTCGTTAGTATATCCTAAAACACAAAAGAAGATAGATCAAATTTGGCATGACAATGTAAGTCTTTGGTGATTTGACTAGGTAAAAGTAGATTCATAGAACATTTAGGAGCATAAAGAACATTATGAAGTCTCGTTCCGGAGGTCAACTGCACCTCTCCCTGACCGATGATGGGAGAATGTGTCCCATCTGCTATCACGACAGATCGTCCATTTTGAGTCGGGTGAAATATGCTAAACTGGCCTTTGTCACCATAGAGATGATGAGATGCTCCTGAATCCATGATCCATTATGGCAAGTTTGCCCTGTAACAAGTAGTAAAGGCATATGTTTTACCTGATGTAGACGTTGATGTTGAGGCATCCACCTATGAGGATCCTGAAGGAGAGTCAGTCGACCTAGTAGTGGCATAATCTCCCTGAGCCGAGCAACAAGTTCATCAAATCTCTGATCAACAACAGGTGAGGGGCTTCAGCTGGTTGTGTTTGCTCTGCAACCCAAGTTGAAGCAGGAAACCCATGCTTAGAATAGCATGTTTCCTCGGAGTGGCCAAATCTGTGGCAATAGGTGCAAGGCTGACGGGGTCGACCACCCCCTCCTCTGCCACGACTAAAGCTTCCTCTGCCACGATATGGTATATGACTTCCCCTGCAACGAGATGCAGCCATAGCTGAAGATGTCTGGGACTGCAAGATACCACCTGAGGATATAGATAGCCTACTCAATCTACGATATGCCTCCTCCATTGGAGGTATGGTAGCATCAGTAAGGATCTGGGCATGAGCAATGTCATACTCAGGATTAAGAGCTGCTAGAAAGACTCATGTCATCACATAATATCTGTATGCCTTGAGCTGCTCTGGTGTATCAATCAAGGGAATGTAACCATGTACCTTATCAAACATACCCCTGAAGGAAGTATAGAGGGTATGAAGGGGATGACTATTCTGCTTGGATGTGAAGATATCATGCTGGAGCTGCAGTATCTTCGACTCGTTCTTCGTCGGTGAGTATGTGGCAGCGAGAATGTCCCACATAGCCTTCGCAGACGACTGGCTTAGAATATCATTAGCTATCTTTGATGACACAGTCCCTGATAGCCATACTCGTGAATAGGCATCATCTGCCTCCCATAAGGCATTTATCCCAATCTTGTCGCTTGGCTCCTCCACCATGAGGATATGCTTCTTGCCATTTTACTGCATCAGACTCATGAACTGCATGGCCCATAGTTCATAGTTCGTGCCATCCATTTTGACAATGGGGGCTGGACATTTGAAGCCCCCCATGGATGGAACATCTGCTTTGTTATCAACCATGATGACAACAATTACCAATATTGGGACTTGCAACAAATAAGACATGTTTCTACACGAACATACGGGAAGATGGTTGTGGGTGTTGACTTATACCACAACCTCTTCCATTCTTCGAATCTGTCTTTGGGTGGCTAGGGTGTTTTAGATGAACACGTCACACCCTAGAGGTCCAAATGAGGACCGAAACCGAGATCGAAGGCTGCAAGGAGGACACGCGGGGCTGTGGCAACCCTAGAGAGGTGGGGACGTCAGCCCACACATAAAGGTGGCGAGTGCTGCTAAAAGCAGCGGGTGAAGGAAGGCAACAGCAGGCGGTGGTACGTGTGGCGTGCGAGGGAGGCGGCAGCAGGCGGTGGCCTCCCGCGGAGAAGGCGGGGACCTGTGCGGTGCAAGGCGGTTGCCTATGAGGACTTTGGTGGGGAGGGCTAGGGTTAGGTCACATGCTCTGGTCTAGGACCGTCGCTCTAATACCATGTTGAGGTGAAACGAAAAGTTGTATTCCATCTAACCCTAGAGCTCTCTTATATAGGAGAATAGCTTAAAGGGTAAATTACATAAACGGGACAAGAGAAATAAACAATATAAATAAATAAGACAAAACATAAGAATCTTAACAATAATCATAAGCCTTCTCCAAATCAATAAAAATCATACGAAGGTTCTTCCATTTAGCTCCATAAATCTCCATCGTTCTTCTCAGCAAGTGGATGGCTTCAATAGTTGAGCGACCTGACATGAATCCGAATTGATTTTCTTTTACTTTGGAAACTTATCTCAACCTTCTTTCGATTATACATTCTCAAATTTTCATAGTGTGACTTATTAGATTGATACCTCTGTAATTTGAACAATTTTGAATGTCTCATTTGTTCTTATAAAGAGGCGCTACAATGCTTCTCCTCCAATCTTAAGGTATTTTATTACTTCACCAAATAACATTAAATAAATTTGTAAGCCAAGTCAAACCACGCTTACCTAAAACACTCCATACCTCTATAGGAATGTCATCATATCCTGTACCTTTCCTAGGTCTCATAACCTTCAAAGCCTCCTCTACTTCCTTTGTATCCGTCTATAGCTTGCACGATTCAAGTAACTTTCACTACTAGCTAGATCTCCTAAAATGACCTCTCTATTTTCTTTCCCAATGAAAAACTTATGGAAATACCGCTTCCATTTAGTCTTTATATCCTTCTGAGTAACAAGCACATGGCCTTCCTCGTCCTTAATGTTTCTCACTTGAGAAAGTTCTTTGGTCTTTCTTTCTCTTGCTTTGACCAACCTGAATATATTCTTTTGGCCCTCCTTTGAATCGAGATTTTTGTATAAAACTTCATAAGCTTTTAACTTAACCTCGCTTATTTCCTTCTTTGCTTCCTTCTTCGATATTTTGTAGCTTGTAACAATTTCCTTTGTTCTATCCTTAGACGTTGCTTTAAAGCATTCTCTTTTAATTTTGATCTTCTCTTACACCCATCACTCTACCACCAAGCCTCCTTTTAGCCTAGAGCTCATCCCTTTGACTTACCTATCATCTCATTGGCTACCCTTCAGATACAAGATGCCACCACCTTCTACATTTTGTTTGCACTTTCGTTACAATTGCAAGATAAGTGTTCTAAAACCTTCTCTCTGTAGCTTGATTGCTTCAATTGAAGATTCCACCATCTAGTTTTAGTGATCTTGAAAACCATCCTTGTTGAGATATTTATATCTCTTTATATTTATTTATTATTTCTATTTCCTTTATATACCTCTCATGTATTTTACCCATGGCTTTTCTCTTATATAAGAGAGCCCTAGGGATTCAATAATGAAACAAGTCTATTTTTTCCTTCAACATGGTATTAGAGCAACGACCCTTTAGATCAAGGTTCCCATATCCAAAACCTCCTACCTGCCCCCTTTCCCGCTTGCCTACCGCTGCCGGCTTAATCAGCCGCCGACCAGCCTCTGCCGAGCAGGCACATCCGGCCGCCCAGCCGGCCACCTCAGGTTGTTGTCACAGCCGCTGGCCGACCCCAGTTGACCCTACCATCGGTCGCCCCTACCGAGCAGGAACAACTGATCACCCAACCATCGGTAGCCACACCCTTGCAGCCTAACCGCTTGTTGTTGTTTGCAGGCTGCCACTCGAGAACTTTTACATGCCTATACAGTCTGATTCTAATCAGAATATGTGATTTCGTTCCTTTAAATCATGTTTTCTGGTCCTAAACTACATCAAGGATTAAATGGATGGTTGTATGAGTCTATACATATAAACGTTCCTTCATATGATTGTGTAGTCTTGCTCAACGAGGTTTAGTCCCCAGTTTAGATCCAGATTTTCGACAATTTTCTCATCATGTCAGAGAACAAGGGTGATGTTTTTTCATCGTTCGGTGCCTTTAAGGGCTCAACTCTTATCGAGAAGATGGTTGTGACCAACTACAAGTTATGGTCCATGCAATTTCGCATCCTTATGCAGTGCCATCTTTTATCCCTCTTTTCTTGTGTTTCAGGACATACTCACAGGCAGGTGGTTGGATGTGGCCATGGACAGAGAGGTCGTCATAGACTGGTCTAACCTCTATGTGTTGGTGCAACTATTATTCTGTCTGGATCTGTTTCTCCTTTCATGTGGCATCTTCGCTTTGGACTCCTTCCTCTACATAAGTTGTTTCATGTTCTCCTTCAGATCTCTACTCGTACTACCTTGGAGTGTGAGACATGTCATCTTAGGAAGCACCATCGTTCTTCTTTTCTGAGTCGTCAAAGTCGTCATAGTAGTCGGTTGTTTGAGTTGGTTCATTTTAATATCCGGGTCCTAGTCGTGTTCCCGATCATCGGGGACATCGGTTCTAAATGGTTGTTGTGGATGATTTCTCAATATTATCTTGGGTTTTCTTGTTAAAGAGTAAGTATGAAGCTGGTCACGTTATTAAATAATTTTTTGAGATTAAGAACATTTTTCTGCTCATGTGAAGTTTATTTGCACTGACAAAGCTCTAGAGTTTTCTACTTTACAGTTGTATGACTTCTTCAGATCTTTTGGTATTGTTCATTATACTTCTTCTGCTTAGACTTCGCAGCAGAATGATGTTACTGAATGTAAACATTGTTATCTTTTGGATGCCACGAGGACTCTTTTGATTCCGAGTCAAGCTCCTCATTCATTCTGGGGTGACGCGGTTCTCACTATATGTTACTTGGTGAACCGCATGCCTTCCAATGTCCTTGGAGAAAAGGTTCCTTTCTTGATTGTGTTTCCGGAGAAGGACCTATTCTCATTCTCCCTTACTCACATGGTCTTTGGGTTTGTGGCACTTGTCCACAATTTTACTCCCGGTCGTGACAAGCTCTCTCCTAGAGCTATCAAATGTGTGCTTGTTGGTTATTCTCATACCCAAAAATGGTATAGATGTTTTGATCCTATAGGGAGAAAGTATTATGTGAGTGCAGATGTCATATTTTTTGAGTCTATTAGGTATTTTTCTCATACATGTGATATGTTGTTTAATGCTGACTCTGATGAGGATGTCTTTGTTCCACCCCCTCCGTTATCTCCACCAACAACTATAAAGCCTTGAACTAGGCTCCTCTCAGATCCTAGATCATAAGATTCGACTCGTTAAAACCAACATAATTTATTTCATTTGAATCGGACATCATTTCAAATTGTTATGATTTCTGGAAGAAAGAGAAGGAGACTTAAGATGCCATTAACCTAAATGACTACCATTAAGATTATTAAACACAATTAAAGAAACTAATGATGGATTGAGGATCAGTAATGACCATTAGCGAACACTAATCAAAGGTCAGCAAGAGTTAAGCGTGAGTTGTGAAAGTTAAATCACGATTAGTGAAAGTTAATCGTGATCAGCGCTACTTAAGCATCATTAGCGAATCTAGAAGCTTCTGGAAATAGAAGTTTCTAGAAAATTCTAACTTAAACCTTAAGTTTCAAATAATATTTGGCTAAAATCATGGGCCAAAACTATGAGCCGCTAATCGTAGTTAAGGTTAAATCATAGTTTACTAACCATGGTTAGCGATTTAATGAAGCATATAAATAGCTCCTCTATCCATTCATTCTCTGCGATTTCCGCTACCACCACTACCTCGATGTCTAGGGTCAAGAGGTCGAAAGGAGGAGAGGCGGGCGGGGAAGGAGCGCTAGCGAAGCGTTGTCGGGAGGACGAGGAGGAGGAGGAGGATACGATCCTCTCCTAGTTGGTTTAACGTAGGAGGTAAGTAGCTCTAACTTGAGCTAGGTTCTCGATTTATCTTCCTTTACGATTCATTTTGTGTTGTGGTTCTAGGAGCAATCTGTGTAACACCCTACTTAGGTACGAGCGGCTATGAACGTCAGTGAATCATGTGATTCGTCACACCTTTACTTACCTAAGACGTGTGGTGTCTACAAATCTCCATCGCTTACGGTTCTATTATATTCTTTTGATTTCACTTTTTACATTTGTTTTTATGGAGAAATTTATGTAACATCCTACTTAGGTGCAGACGATTATACACATCAGTGAACCTTGTGATTCATCACACCTTTACTCACCTAAGACACATGGTGTCTACTGATTCTCCATCGCTTGCAGTTTGATTATATTCTTTTGGTTTTGTTGTTGTTTTCCTCTCAGTGATTTTATAGAGGAAACTCTTTTCATTTTTCTTTTGAAATGTGTCCCGATATAAGGAAAAAATCTGCGGAAATTTTCCTAGAAATATCACCTCGTATAAGGGGAAGCTCTGTTGAAATTTCAAGAGAAAATATATTCTTCGCATTCTTCGTGTTCTTCGTATGTCCTTCGCGTTCTTCGTGTTTTTCATGTTCTTCGTTCGTTCACCACGTTCTTGGCACGTTCTTAGTGTTATTGATATGAAAATGAAATTCGATCATTTCAGGAGCCGTAAATCATCCTTTCTTAAACACAAATAACGATAAAGCACTGCATACACGAGAGAGAGCTCGATTAGGTAACGAAATCCTTCCTTTTTTGTTGAGTTTTCATACGAGATCATTGAAATTCCTGATTTTATGTTCTTCGCTGCGAAGAACCCTAATTTGGCTATTTTTGAGAAAATATGAGAAGTTTCTTTGGGATTCCCACTAAAATAATGTTTTAGCATCGAATTGATGCAGTGGCTTGGAAAGCTAGGGTATGGGAGTTAAAAGAAGTATAAATATGAGGATATATACATATGAATTAATATATATGTGAGTCTATACTCAATGTTGATGAATATACAAATCAAAGGCTTAACGGAATAATTATATCATGGGAATTGATGTGTTTTAGGATCCTGAAAAGGATCGTGTTTTATGTTAAGAATGATTGAGAGTAGAAATACAAGTCAGGCATGCAACCTGTAGGTTTGTCAGAAGAACATCTATATTGGTAGGCCAAACCTAGGTGGTACACGGTTGCCCGGATATGTTGAGCGTGGGAAATAAATTATTTGCAACACGTGGTACTCGGCTGCCATTAGGCGGATTGACTGACGGACGATGCGATCGTGCCATATGGAGGCACAAGTGGTTGATAGCAGTTTGGTCATGATAACATGTAATTAAAGCCGCTAGTATATGTGATTAAAGTCTAGCATGTGGTTTTAAGCTACCGGGTCCTCCAGGACGGTGCGCTTCATCGTTTGCCAGGCCGAGGGTTTAAAATTCTGGATAATAGAAGAAAAGGAAATTGTCAGGGTAGTATTGTAGGATTGGTTGAGGCGACGTGCGGCGACATAAGCTCACGAGATCAACACAATCTCCAATCCCGAAGTGTCCACAGCTTCAGAGTCCACGAGTGGTGAGGTTTCCCCTGGACTAATCCCTGATGTGGAATAGAAGAAATATGACTTAAACTGATGAGAAGAAATGCAGCTTTCCGGTATAATAAGTTTTGCTAAACTACATTATTTGTTTACTCTTCTTTTCTTCCTTACTTAGCACTCGTTAATCTTCATCTTATATTCTCTGAAAACCCAATAAACATCGGAGAGTCATCACAGGGACAGTAACCATCTAGCTAGCCACAGTAGCACCACTCTGTAAGGTAGTTGGTAATCTTCTTTCTAGTGGATGTACGTGTAAATGGTTATAGTGGGATAATGTATCATGTAAACTTTATTTTATAAACGGAAAAGTATTAAATACTTTCTTCTCAGTATTTTAATTGCAGTCTATTATGAATGTTATTTGTGATTGCTGAATAAATTATTTCTGAGTAACCAGATCCGGATATGGGAGGAACTGATGACCCAGAATTGGGGTCGTGACAATAACTCCCCATGTTGAGTCTTAGTCACCTCCACCTCCACCTCCTCCACCACCTCCACCTCTATCTACCCTGAAATAGTTCTTATCACGGTTTTTCATTCGCAGGTTCTCTACTTGCCCCTCTGCTCGTGCACCTTCCCCGTCGGCCAAAACACCTCCGGTATGTATTGAACACATTGTTCTACTGATAGAACTGGTGATATGCTTATTCTACATGATACTGTATAGGAGGAGCTGATATCATATAATAGAGAGGCTGATGACCGTGATGTACCTATTGCCTTGATGACCTCGATGTCCACTACAGATCACTCATTTTTTATTCAGATGACACAGAGTTATTTTTTCTATTCTTGCCTATGTTGATGATATTATTGTCATGGGTGATGATGAGCAAGGAATTCAGGTTGTCAAGGAGTTCGTAGGTCAGTAGTTTGTGACCAAGGACCTTGATAATCTTCGATACATGGATTAGAGTTCGCCGGGAACCAGAGGGGGCTTGTGATGACATAAAGGAAGTTTGTGGTTGATCTTCTACTAGAGATATGTATGACATGGTACAAGCCTACTACTATCCTTATGGATCTTAGTATGAGATTATATGATGATGACACTTAGGAAGTAGATAAGAGGAGATACTTGGAGCTTGTTGGGAAGCTCCTATATGCTACCTTCACCAGACCAGACATATCCTTTGATGTGAGAAAGGTGTGCAAGTTCATGGTGCAGCCAAGGAAGGTCCATATGTATGTCGTCTATATGATTTTGAGATATTTAAAGACTTCACCTGGGTCTGATCTTATATTCACCAGAAGTATGTCTCTTAAGTTAACTTGTGCAGATGCAAACTATGCAGGATGCCCTAGAGACATGAAGTCTACTTCTGGCTTTGCTATTTTTGTTGGGAGCTCTCGTGTCATGGAAAAGCAAGAACCATATAGTGGTTGCTATATCCAGTGTGGAATCTGAGTATAAGGCTATGGCACAGGGAAGCATAGAGATGATGTGGGTTAGATCGGTGTTGATGGATCTTACTATTGAGGCTCCTATTCCCATGTAACTTTTATGTGACAATCAAGTAGCTCTATTTATTGCCAATAATTCTACATTTCATGAATGAACCAAGCATATAGAGGTTGATTGCCACTATACCAGAGACATGATCCAGAAGGGTCTCATATCCACATCCTACGTTTCTACTGGAGATCAGGCAACTGATATTTTCACCAAGGCCCATGCTAGAGGCCCTTTTTAGAGATGTTATTCCAAGCTGAGCTTGATAGACATATATGCTCTAGCTTGAGGAGGAGTGTTGAGATACTTATATCTCTTTATATTTATTTGTTATTTCTATTTTCCTTTATGTACGTCTTATGTGGAAAAATGTGAAGCGAAAAGTTGTATTCCTCGTAGCCCTAGGGCTCTCTTATATAGGAGAAAATTTCTAGGGACAAATTACATAAAGAAGGCTAGAGAAATAGAAAAATTTTTAATAAAGAAAGAGACATATATTTATCTCAACACTCTCCCTCATACTGGAGCATATATATATATCATGCTCAACTTGGAACAACAACGATGAAAATGACCCCTCGCAAGAGACTTGGTAAACATGTATGCAATCTGATCACATGAAACAACGCGAGAGGTGGAAATGAGCCCCTTTTTGAATCAAATCACGGGTATAATGATAAACTATTTCAATGTGCTTTGTTCTCTCATGAAAGTTTGGATTATTAGCGATGAACAGAGCTGCTTGATTATCACATTTGAGGTGCATTGGAAGAGGCACCTCAATAGCTAGGTTGGTCAGGACGGATTAACCCACATCATTTATGTGCTCCCTTGGGCCATAACCCTATATTCTGATTCAGCGCTAGATCGGGCAATAACTGTATATGTCTTACTCTTCCAATAAACTAATGAGCTACCAATGAACACAGTGAAGCATGAAGTAGACTTCCTAACCTTGGGACACCCAACATAATCTGCATCCGCACATCCGGTAACTGAGAGAGATGTATCTCTTCTGAAAAGAATACATGCACCTGGATAGGATTTTAGATATCTGAAAATCATTCACAATGCATCCATATGAACCTGTCTAGGTTACTCCATGAACTAGGTGACTCTGCTTACAACAAATGATATGTCAGGCTTGGTAATAGTAACATGTAGCAACTTCCCTACAAGCTCTCAGTACCGTCTCTTGTCCACTTCCTCAGGTTCATCATCATAGAGTCTAGCATTGGGATCCATTGATGTAGTGGCAGGCCTGCATCCTATCATGCATGTCTCAACCAGAATATCAGTAACATAGTTCCTTTGTATCATAACCATGCCACGCTAATTGCATGCAAACTCCAAGTCAAGGAAGTAAAGTAGTATGCCAAGGTCCTTGGTCACAAACTGTCATCCAAGGAAATCCTTAGCTACCTAAATACCCTGTTAATCTCTACCGGTAACAATAATATCATCAACATAAACCATAATAACAACAATACCTCTCTGAGTTCTCTTAACAAAAAGAGAATGATATGCAGTAGATTTGACAAATACAATCTGTTCAATCAACTCTGAGAGCTTCTGAAACCAAGCCCTCGGACTCTACTTGAAGACATATACGACCTTGTGAAGACATCACACCATACTGGACTCCCCCTCAGAGAGGTTAATGTTTTCGTGTATATCTCATCAATGATCAGTTTTTGTTACGTAGTGTGCTTCTATGTCTTGTTGTCCGGAACTCTTTAGCTTTATTGTGTACACAAAGTACTATTTTGAGAGTCTCCTACTCAACTTCACTTGATTTTGTTTCGTAATGGTTTTGAAGGATATTGTGAATGCATGAATTGTTACATTTTTATTGCCATTAGTCTTTACCTTTTTGTCGTTAGTCACGGTCCATGTAAATTAACAAACTCTCATAACTAGTTATGCGGAGACTTTTGGTTTTATTGTATTAAGTAAATAGGATTTGATCGAAGTGCTGACATGCCCTTGCATTGACATAGTTTTTTTTACACCTAGGCACGTGTTGCCAATAAAAGGTCAAGGTTGGGACCTGATGCTGCCACGGTCCTGAAAGAAATGTTAGGGAGTTCCAATTCGCAAGATACATGTATTGTAATTGATATCATTACATCTTTCCTAAAGTGCCTGGTGTTTTCTATTGGTAATTCCATTTATTTTCGGTCTACTTAATTCAACTCCACTGTTTGTCTATGGGTACGTAGCCTCTTTCCTAGCTGGTCATGGTCAGAGTAAGACCTCCATTTTTTATCTTATTCATGTTCATGCATGTGGTTATGGTTGTATTTTATCGGAACTTTTTCAGATATTCCTGTTTATTAATCAGCAATAAAAACATTGATGATGTCATATGTACTTCCACTGGATTTTTCAAAATATATTCCCTACTGAGCTAGCACAAATTTTATCCACATTAATTTAGTAACAATATGTGAGTTGGGCCTATAATTAAATGGCACACTTGATGATCTTGCGATAATTTTTTTCTTGCTCCTATAAATAATAAAACAATGGAGAAACTCTAGATCTTGGTCACGTCTTGACCACGTCTTGTTGTCCATCGATGATTTAGATTTGTTTCCTTTGGCTATGGCTTGGGCTTCCCCTAGAGCTCACTCGGATCATACACCCCTGTTTTGGACATCCGGTGAGGACGTTCGTCCCAGATCCTTCTTTCGCTTTGGGAGAACTTGGCTTCTGGAAGATGGGTTTCGTGAGTTGGTTGCGGGGTTCTGACATAGTTGCTAACTGTCGAGGTCGACAACGAGAAGCATTTGATCGCATTTAATAAGGATAACCAGTTAAAGCATCATTGCAAGAGAACACATGCCTATGATGAGGTTAGCATGCTGGACAAGAAGAGTGGGGAACACCTTGAATGAGATCCACTTGGAAGACAAGAAGGAGGAGGTGGCTTGGCGATAGAGATCCAGATAGCATTGGTTGAGGGAGGGTGATGATAATACACCGTTCTTTCATTCTATGGGTAGTACGTAGAGACACAGAAATTTAATTCATTCAATTAGGTTGGAGGAATTGTAGTGCAAGGGGACCAATAAATGTGAGTGACACTTCATTTGCATTTTCAAACCTTTAGTAGGAGACACACTCGTGCTGGTTGGGGTTGGTGTGGGAGGGGCATTTCAAAGATCTCTGAGCTGCAGGAAAATTATTTGCTTCAGGACTTCACGAAGGTGAAAACCAAGGCATTGTTTCAACTCAATGCGGATGGATTGCCGGGTCCGGATGGATTTTCGTTATAGCTATACAAGGAGTTTTGGGATGTGGTAAAGAAGGATGTGTTAGAGGTTTTACAAGAATTTTGTAGCGGTAATCATTGGTTCAAAAGATCAAATAAGACTATTGTTTTTGTTGCCAGAGAAGGAGGTTCCGAGCACGATGGAGGATTATAAACCTACTGCGTTATATAACACAATTTATCTCGTCATTGCTAAGATTCTTACTAATCGCCTTTAGAGGATTCTACCTAGTATTATTTCACTGGAGTACACTGTGTTTGTGTCTGGGAGGCTCGTGGCAGATGGGTTAATGATGTCGTCGGAGATGGTTTTGGATTGGAAGAGAAACAAGGTCAAAGGCTTGCTTTGGATGGTTGATTTTTCCAAAGCCCATGATTGTGTTGACTGACGCTTCTTTTGGACTTCACGGAACAAGAGGGGATTCACCAGTATGTTGATCTCATGGGTTAAGCAGTGTATTAGAACTATTTCATATGAGATGCTTACTAATGGTAGACATGGGGGAGGGGTTCTTTCAATCCCAGAAAGGGGTCCACAAAGGTTGTCCATTGACTCCTTTACTTCTTGTCATTGTTGTATATGCTTTAGTTGTTATGACACGATTTGTGTTGGATGCGGATTGGTGCTCGGGATGTAGACATGACGACATCTCGATTCCTCTATTTCAGTATGCTGATGACAATGATATTTTTGGGTTGTAGTTCAGAGTAGATATGTTGGGCGTCACTTATTATGGTTATTTTTGTGGACATCTCAAGTCTATAGATCAATAGGGATAAGTTTGTGGTAGTACCCTTTGGGATTACTCAACGGGAGACTCGGGATGCAGCAGCAGTGCTGAGGAGCTTGATTGGGAGTGCCTATCACTTATTTTGGCCTTCCTTTAGTGGTTGGGTGGTTGAAGGCTGGTAATTGGAAACCAATTTTTGATAGATTGGAGAGGAGAATGGCGGTTTGGAAAGCAACTACACTGTCTAAGGGTGGGAAGTTGGTACTTCTTAAGCACAAGGTGTCAGCCATTACGATTTTTTTCTGTTCCATGAGGTTGCTCCTCATTAGAGTTCACACAAAGTTGGAGTTTTTGATAAGAAGATTTTTCTAGTCTGATGGGAGACAAGAAAAGAGGGGGATCCATCTAGTGGATTGGGACATGATTACGAGATTGAAGAAGGGAGGTTTGGGGGTGTTGAGCATGGAAGGCATGAATACGACTCTTACGGAGAAATGTGTGATGTGACTGAGGAGGTGTTCTGATGACCTTGTTTGTCGACTCTTGAGGAGAATTTATGGAACCTCGGGGTCCTTGGAGACCAGTCGGACATGCACTTCATCCTCGTTCTGGTAGGGTATTTCTAAGATCCTTCTGGAGATGTCTATAAAGATGCGACTACTTCTTGGAAATGGGAAGAAGTTTAGATTTTAGCTTGATGTCTGGATGGGTAACATAGTCCCGTGGGAGCATTTTTTATGTCTTTTTTCTTTGCGAGGAACCGTGAGGCATCGACATGTCAGGTGTGGGAGCAAGGAGCGTGGATGTCTTCTTTCACAATAGATCTATCAGACCAATGACTTGATGATCTCTTGAGACTGCAATGTGAGTTAGCTCAGTTGGAGGGTCTGTCACTAGGCAGTGATCATTTTGTGTGGGGAGATGGTTGGTGTACGATGAAGAAGGCATATCATTTTTTTGTGGAGGATAATATTGTGGTGCGCGATGATGTGAGACTTGATGTTGGAATCATCTGGAGGAGCAGAATACCGAATAGGTACAAGGTTTTCTTGTGGCTTGTCAAACTTGGCAGGGTACTCACCAAGAATCATCGAGGTCAGCTAATGCACATTGATGATCGTACCTGTGACAGATGCAAGATGGACACATAAGACATGGATCATCTGTTTTTTACGTACAACCACTAGGCACCAGTTTAGAGGATAGTCGATATCTCATGGCTCATGATGGATTGTGGCATAAATTTCTGGAGATCCATTAGAGCAGTGTGCGATAATGGTCATTGGGATAACTTTTATCCTTTTTCGATCATGTGGGTAATTTCTGGTGTGGTAGAAACGAGGCCATATTTCACAGGTAAATTTTTGCTCTGAAAATGTCATAGAATATTGTAGCGTGCTTTGCTCGGTCTGGACTCATGTAGTATGATTTTTTATATTAATATGTTTTGAGGTGGGTCCCATATTGGGATGCCACCCTCTTTTCCAAAAAAATAATAAGATTACCTGTAACATATGTGCATTATCTTGTTGCTGATTTTCTACTAGCAACGAGTCATTATCAATATTTTTGTATTTAAAAACTTGATTTTATTGGGAAAATAGAAGTCCCATGCCAGAAGTGCACTTTCAATATCAAAAATCTTAAGCGAGCCTCTGTAGGATTATCTATAACAATTTACTCGAATTTTAGGGTCAAAATTCAAGATTTCACATCGTAAGAATATGAAAACAACTCTTACCCCTGAAACTTCAATAATGGATAAGAGCATCATCTATTCCATCATTATCATTTGTGATATTATCTCAAGGGAGTAAGTATTATCATGGTGATGATTAACAATCTTAAGGAGTTATGGTTATGGCCTTCAGTAATAACAATATTAAAAAGAACCTCTTTCAGTAACAACCTTAAAATAGGGACTGCCCTTATCATTGTATGGGGAGTTACACTTACCACATGATTCCATTGATCATAACAAATGACAATGAATTATATTATCTAATTGGTGATAAAAAACTTATATGAATTACAAGTTACATACATCACCTCTAATTATCAGAATCTTAAAGGAATCAATGTACATTGACTTCCTTTACTCTATCAGTCATCGAAACTTATCTCTCACTTTTGTATAGACTATATCTCGTGCAATTTTTCATCACCTTAATAAGGCTTGAGCCTGGTCAATTTCAAACTCTTAAACCTTTATTGCTCAAAATTTCCCTAGGAAATTCACTATAGATACTGTTGAAATATGAGAAAGCGGAAGCGAATCGATAAATAGATCGCAAATCCAGAAGAATATAAAGATGAACATTATATTTACGTGGAACCCTACTCTCTAAGGAGCGGGATGAACCACGGGAGAAGCCCTCAAAGGGGCAGATATTCTTTTGAATTTCTCAATGAGTACAAGAGGTATGGGGCTCTTTATATAGCCTCACAAAACAGACCGGAGTCCCACCGCTCATCCATGTGGGACTAAACTTGAGTGAGGTAATTGGATCTTGGTGAGATCCAATTACCCTCCTATTACATTCTCCAACACTCCCCCTCAAGCTAGAGTTGAGAAAGCTGCAGCTTGCAACAAAAAGAAAGTATACAACACATCTTCACACGATACATCACAAGAAGAACACATGTCCGTTTCTGGTAGAAGACCTCGCACGAGGATGGGTCTGCGGCTTTCAGGTCACCAGAACGTATCTCTACCATACCTGTAGGGCTGCTGTGATATCAGGTCACCGGAACGTATCTCTGTCATGCCTGCAGGTCACCGGAACATATCTCTGTCGTGCCTGGAGAAGAGTCGCTGCCGAAGAAGTCCAACGTGGTAAGTTGATCGGGTCGTAAAAGAAGTATACGCCTCGACGAAGAAGTTGATGCTCGGTGAAGGCAGATGATCTGTAGAAATCTGAAGTGTCGGTCTGTCAGTTGTGGACGTGCAGACGTTCTGAAGAATTTAGCTCTGACTCCCCCTTGCTCCCATACTTGATAGCATAGGAGCAAATAGCATTAAGATGGGAGAAACAAATGAATAATATGCAACTTTTTTCTTTATTCATTTTTTTGGGTTTAAATCTTCTCCTAGAAAATATATTAGTCAGATTTTGAACATGTGAATATAGTCTATAACTGGATAAAATACATTTCCCTCATCATCATAATACCCTGCTCCCATGCCCTTGTCCCTGGCATGAACAAATATTGTTAAACAATATTCCAAAGATGCCTATTTCTTTCCAAACTAAACAACACATGCTCCTGACCTTCTACCTTCCTCTGACAGCGGCCCCACTTAAGTAACTGCTATAGCTACCTCAGATATGCATAGGGTATCACTTCATGGTGCATGATAAGCTTCATAGTTTTATATGACAAAATCTGGTGGACAATACCCCTAGCAAAGATGGGCATTGGCAGTGATTTTCATGAACTATGTGCAGCTCAACAGAGAGAAGTGACCATCACCTAGTATGAAATCTCTTCTTGTGCAAGATGTTGGCATTTCTCTGGAATATTCACGTCAAACCCACAGATCGCAGCCCATGTTGCAACAATTAAAATCATCTTTTGGCAGCTAAAGTTTGTCACGATCTATGTGCACAACCATAGAGAAGGGCGACAGGGAGGTCGACGAAAGGGAGGCGTCGTCTGCGCCTGGAGTCATCCCCTCTTTGTTTTTTTGTTCAACCATCGCATGCTATGCCTTGTGCTTTCATGGGAGGTGGTTTTGCGCGGGCCTCACGCACTGAGCAGGTGGACTAAAGGGCTTGCATGTTGCACGCAGCTGCCTCGGCCGAGAAGATGCTCAGGTGCCTGGTTTCACCATCATCGAGGAGATCTTTGGATGATGTGTGGGGTTTGGCTACTGTCAACTCCAAGGGGAGGAACCTGAAAGGGCGATGCCGCCCAAGATGGAACTTGAAGATGTGCATCGAACGTCGACGAAGAAGCATATTTACATCACAAATTTTGTTGGAGATTCTCATCACCGTACAAACAATTATGGTTTCAATAGAAACCCTAGAACTCTCGGTTTGAAAGAAAAATCAAACCTGATAAAAATCCCAAGAACGACGTGCTCTGATATTCATGTTTATATTCTTCTCGATTTATGCTTTGTTTGTCGGTTCATTTCTGCTTTCTTAGATTTCAAAGATTTACGTGGAACCCACTCCCTAAGGAGCGGGATGAAACCACGGGAGAAGCCCTCAAAGGGGAAGATATTCAATTGAATTTTTCAATGAGTACATGGGGTGTGTTGCTCCTTATATAGCCCCACAGACAGACCAGAGTCCCACCTCTCATCCACAGGGGACTAAACTTGAGTGGGGTAATTGGATCTTGGTTACATTGTCCAACAGATACAACTAAATCATCTTAAAGTAATTTAAACTATTTTTTTCTACACGTATACACTATACTACCGAGAAATCCATAGAGGACAATTATACATAATCATCCATACATCACGACATGAAAAAAGGTTTCTTATTTGCAATACAAATGTTTTGACAATCATCCAAGTTGATTAAATTGGTCATATGTCTAGAGCATAGTCTTGCTCACACTTATAAATATATGGCTATCTTCCATGCATTGCATACTAGCATTACTGGCTCTCTGCACGGACTCGGCTCGACTGTGGTCCCTCTCACCACGATGGAAACACATGCGCATTTGTTTTGAACTTGAGAATTCTCTTGGAAGTAGCAGCCATGCTAGCATCGATGAGTGTAGAAAGGAACCCTAGTCCATTGAGTGAACTTCTTTTCTCAAGCGTGTATTGTTTTAAAGGTCCTCGAGGGGTGAATTGACACAATCTCACAAATAGTAGAAGGTGGGAGGATGAAAATCCTCTCTTGAACGTCATGTCGAAATCCATTTCGAATTTTAAGGATGTATTCTTCCTTATAATTCTAAATCATAGAGAAGTGTTTTGCTAAATCATCACATCAAAATATAATAGTCCCTTGTTGCCATCGATCCTTTTTAACTCATTAAGTTCTTTCCTCTTCCTTTCTGCCTAGTTCCCAAGGAGAAACAACTCTTTGAATGACCCTAAAAATTGCTCCCAAGTTAAGGGAAGGGGGTAAATGATGTGCTAAAGCAATCCATCGCTTGACATGTCCAGTCAACGAGTACTCAGAAATGGAACCTAACAATCCTATATTGCTTGGATGATTGATTAACCGCTAATTGCAATGATAATTATTACTCGTTGTAATATGACCAATTAATAACTGATAAGAACCGAGTGATAAGATCTCCGTGAAGAGTAACTCGGCTTAAGTTTATATTCTGGGTAATTCCAGGCCGAACACAATGACACAGAAAATCAATTGAATTTATCCATGTGTTAAATGATTTAGTCAAGTGATTAACATGTGATCTAGGTCAAGCAGGTGCAAACTGAATGCAACGCATGCTATTTTTATGATTTTTAGATGAAAATATATTAAGTGAACAATAATGCTTATGCAACACAATATATGATAAAAAACAAACAATCATGATTGATTAAATAACTAAATCAATTAATTCAGAAATTATTGTTATGAATAAAACAAATATAAAGTTCAAATTGATCAATCTAATCATTACATGATTTCTTAAACACCTGATATGAACAACATTAAAATAAATTCCTCAAATATGCATCAAATAAGGAAATCAATTAAGCAAGAATTTGTTTTAAAATCCTAATTAGATTTAGAATGAAGTAGTGCAAAACATAGTGTCTAATAGATCTAATTTTAAACTTAATATCATAGCTGATAAGACAAAATTTTTATTCTTTGATTTTTAATGCTTGAAAAGTGGATCACATCAAGCAAATAATAACATCATATTACCGAGAATTAAATTATTTTCAAAATGACATCAATTTCATTTAATTTGGACATATAGATCAAAAGTTGTTCAATGTGACGTAAATGCCAAGAAACCATAATAAAGACTTCACTTTTAGAACAAAAGATCCCTGATAGGGATTAAGTTGCAATTATGAAGTTGTCTGTGTATACAATGCAAAAAGCCCGCACAGTGGTTTAAATGCAATTATTAAAAGTCGCTAGATACTGTCAGCAGAGAGAATAATTCTCATAAGAAAAATATACTAACAACCTTTATATAGTTAAATTAAAACAACTTCTAAAAAGCATCTTGTTATTTTATACTGGATTCATGAACATTTAAATCTACCATCCAACCTCACACACTGGAATGACCTCAGTACCATCCACTTATCACTACTAATCCATCTCATGCCATATAAGCAGGTCCTTTGTCTTGCTAACAAGCACACACAAGCATCTAAGTGATAACCAGATCACCATCCGAGCACAAATTAAAACAAAAAACACATGGACCATGCAAGTAAATACCATAGTTCATAGGGAAATGACAGAGCACGTAATGCCTAAATCCCAATTAACTAATTTGGGAAACCTTGCTCATTAGAAATTGTCTGTACAAACTATTTTTGTGATAAATCACATATCTGATTTGTATGTCCTGAATAGCAAGTGACATCGCTTTGGTCAGATAAATTGCACGATGAACTAGTGCACCAACATGTTGATGTGAAGGTTGAAGGCACCGAGCATATCCAATCACAGAATATGTGAAGTGATCAAGGTTGAAAAGATAAATACTAGTTTTCCTGTAATGAATGGGAGCAGATATATTGCTAGCAGATTAGTATGACTCTCTCATCTACGACCAACATGGCTTCTTTTTTTATAATGATACAGATGGATCTGGTTTCCGAATCGTATGACGTTAAATACGTAATACCATGTTATAGGGACACCTAAGACTCTAAAATGTTCAAGCATAACATATATTATAAGAATTTTATGCGTTGAACAGTGCTCCAACAGAAATCAACCCCCGACATACCATGGAATTTATCACAGTTCAACTGGTTGAAAAAGAGAATATGGTGTATAACTTGTGTGGAATCCTACAATAAAGAGGAAGGGGGTATCGTACCTCAAGTTTAGGTGTCACCTCGTAATCTCTTCCCGCAAAGAATGTCGCGGTTGGCATTCCGATCGCGAGATGAAGACATCCCTGAGGGTAATCTCTCTCCTCTAGCATAGGCGGTCTTGGGTCGTCGGTCTGGGACGTTCCAGCGATCTCCAGCGGAGGTTCGCGAGGGGGAGAGGGAGGAGGAAGAGGGCAAGTCGTATGAGATAGGGATTTGGGGAAAAAGGGTCGACTTTGGGAAATGATGAGTTGATTTTTATCGAGTTCAACACGGATTTGGATCTGGGTTCGGATCCGAATTTGGTTCAAACCCCATCTTGCTAAATTAGTCATAACTCGGACTCTTGAACTCAGATTTTTATGTTCTTGGACTCGTTGAAAAGAGCTTGACGAGCACTACGTGATAGACTACTCGAACAAAATTTTTAGACAATGGAATAAAAGCATATTTGCAATTAAGCCCAGATTCACCTGAATTTTACGGTTAAGTCCCTGCTCGGGTTTTGGGGTCTTCACATCATAAAAATTTTAAAGGAAGTCTTGTACCTGAGACTTAAGATGATTCTAGTTGATTTCAACACCCGATCTCCATGGCATCCCAGTCTCACAAAGAAATAAGCCCATAAAAATCTCAAAGAGAGCAAAACCCGTAAAAATCTCAAAGGGAACTTGACTGCGGTTTCAATTCCATACATGTGAACAGTTGAGGTATTTCTCCCACGTATCCACCTTAGGTTCCTACCTCGCCTCTTCGAAATCTTGATTTCTCCACAGTACCTTTACTAAGGGTATCTCCTTCCGCCTCAGCTTCTTTATTGCATGGTTCAGTATCTGCATTGGCTCTTCTGGGAAGGAGAGGTTTGGCTCCATCGCCAAGTCCTCGAGCTAACCACGTGTTGGGGATCTCGGATGTGCTTCTTGAGATTCGACACGTGGAACATGTCATGGATGCCTTCAAGGTGTGGGGGAAGGGCCACTTTGTAGGCCATCTTTCAAACACAGGCCAAAATCTCGAATAGTCCCACGAAACGCAGTGCTAGCTTGGCCTAGGTACCGAATATTGTACGCCTCTCATTGGGGACACACGTATAATATGAAGTCCCCAATCTATGATCATGAGAAACATTTTAGTCACATAGGATTAGCTAAGAATTATACCCATTAGGGCACGTATGTAGGACAACATACCTGAAACCCAAGGTCTCTACGTCGCTGGTTGGCATAACTCTTCTGATGGCTCTGCACGGTCGGCAATCTCCTCCTAGCAGTCTCCACCACCCTGGAGGCCTCCTCAATGATCTACGGGGTGAACATGGTGTTGTCACCTGCCTGCTGCCAACATAAAGGAGTGATGTGCCGCCTCCCGTACAATGCCTCAAATGGTGCCATGCCCATACTGGCGTGGTAGCTATTGTTGTAGGTGAACTCAACCAGCGGAGGGTGATCCTTCCAAGATCCCTTCCACTCAACCGCACAAGCCCGCAACAAGTCCTCCAATGTCTGAATGGTCCTCTCGGACTACCCATCTGTCTGTGGATGGTATGCTGAACTCATGCGTAGTTCGATCCTCAAGGCTCTCCTGAATTCTCTCCAGTAATGTGATGTGAAACAGGAATCTCTGTCTTACACAACTTCTTTGGGTATCCCATACAACCGAATGATGTGCTGAATGTATAACTTGGATAGCTATACTAGTGTATATGTCATATTGACCGGGATGAAATGGACTGACTTGGTCAACCGGTCAACGATGACCCACATCGAATCATGCCCTCCAGGGGTGCGTGACAATGATGTGACAAAATCCATGGAGATGCTCTCTCATTTCCACACAGGGATGAAAAGAGGCTGCAGTAAACCAGGAGGCCTCTAGTACTCTGCCTTCACCATCTGACAAGTAAGACATATGCTAACATGTTCGACTACGTAAGACATATGCTAACATGTTTGACTACGTCCTTCTTCATGTCTTCCCACCAAAAGTGTTGGAAGAGGTCCCTTTACATCTTGGTGCCACCTAGATATATGGAAAGTCTCGAGCTATGCGCCTCATCCAAGATCTCTCTTCTCAGCTCTTTGTCATCAGAGACACACATATGGTCTCCATTCCATATGATGGATTCGCTGACTCGAAATCCATCGAATTCATCCTTTAAGCACATGTGGTACGACTCCTAGATCCTCGATCTATCTGTTGGCCCTGAACAATCCTGTCCCGCGTGCTGCTATACTTGGTCTCCACCGTCACTACATCGGATGTGCCCTCAAATGGATGCCACTCACCAAGTGTAGTGAGCACATCCCAAGTCTACAAGCAGGTTGTCGAGCCCTCAGTGAATGGTCGTATACTCAAGGCGTCTACTACTACATTCCCCTTACCAGGATGGTAGGAGATGGTACAATCACAATCTTTTAACAATTCCATCCACTGCCTTTGCCTCATATTCGGTCATTTTAATCAAAAAGTATTTGAGGCTCTTGTGGTATGTAAAGATCTCAAATGTCACCTCATATAATTAGTGACATCATATCTTTAATGAAAAGACTACGGCTGCCAACTCCAAGTCATAAGTGGGGTAGTTGTGTTCATGGTTCTTTAGCTGTCGTGATGTGTATGCCACAACCTGTCCTCGCTGCATCATCACAACACCCAATCCTTCCCTGGAAGCATCGATGTAAACTGTGAAGTTCAAGGTACCGGAAGGAAGGGTAAGGATGGGTGCAGAAGTCAACCGCTCCTTTATGCAGAAGTCAACCGCTCGCATTTGTCTCTCCAGACAAATGACATGTCCTTCTGCGTCAGCTGGGTGAGGGGTAGGGTAAACTGGGAGAACCCTCTAGCAAATCGCATGTAGTACCCGACGAGGCCTAGGAAACTGTGGATCTCTGTAACCGTCTTGGGCCACTCCCAAGACACTACTGCCTCTATCTTGGCAGGGTCAATTGACACCCTCGTCCTTGAAACCACATGGCCTAGAAATGCCACCTCAGAAAGCTAGAACTCGCATTTGTTGTATTTGGCATACAACTGGTTCTCTCGAAGTGTCTCTAACACCATGCGCAGATGGGACTCATGCTCATACTCACCACAGGAGTATACTAGAACAACATCGATGCATCTGATCACGAACCTGTCTAAGCACAGACGGAATACTCAGTTCATCAAATCCATGAATGCGGTAGGTGCATTTGTAAGTCCAAAAGACATTACCAGAAACTCATAGTGACCATATTTAGTGCAAAACGCAAACTTCATCGCATCTTCCTCCTTGATTCTCAATTGATGGTATCCAGACCTCAAGTCAATCTTGGAGAATACCGCTGCTCCCTGCAACTGACCAAAGAGATCATCAATTCGTAGGAGTGGGTAATGGTCTTATGACCGTTCTCTTGTTCAACTACCTTTAGTCTATGCATAGCCTCAAGTATCAATCCTTCTTTTCATGAGAAGGACTGGTGCTCCCCATAGTGATGTACTAGGGCGGATGAATCTCTTCTCCAGCAGCTCCTGCAATTGTATCTTGAGCTCATTGAGCTTAGATGGTGCCGACCGATATGGAGGGATAGAGATCGGCTGTGTATCCGATAATAGTGTGATATCAAACTCTATTTCTCGTACTGGCGCTAATCCAGGCAGTTCGTCTGGAAATACATCAGGGTACTCACGCACAACTCTGACATCCTCTATCATATGGTTTTGTGCCGCTGAGTCTACCATGTAGGCAAGGTAGCCTACCCAACCATGAGGTAAGAAACTATTGTGCCCTCGAGGCGGAGATGCACTCAATCTCGCCATCATATGTGTGCCCATCAAACTGAAACAACAACACTCCAGGTAAGTGGAAGAGCACCGTCTTTCCAAAAATAGTCCAGGCATGTGTGGTGCCTCTCTAACCAGTCCATGTCCATAATGATGTCAAAACCCTCTAACTGTATCAACAACAAGAATACATGCATCTCGTGCCCACCTATCTGCACAATCACATCCTCCACTGCCTAGCAGATGATGAACAATTGGACCCCTGGGCCTTTGATGTAGTACAGGGAAACAACCTCCATCACCGACTTGCCCAATGTGGGCACCATATGATGTGTTAGAAAGGAATGTGTAACCCCTTAATCAAATAGTGCACGTAAAGATGTCCCATGAGCTAAAATCATAACTCGGATAACCGATCCAGAAGCACGAGCATGCTCTTGTGTCACTGTATTCAGCTGGCCTCGTGGCAGTGCACTAGAACCCGCAACACTGACTGTCTATTGTGGGGCTCGTTGATAGTCACCGCCTCCTTGGCGGGATCTTAATCTTTGAAGCTGGCCGGAATACCCCGCTAGTCTTCCACTCTGATTCTGCTGCGTGCCTGAGCTGCTGACACGCAAAGGGCATTGGGCCTTGAAGTGGCCCGATTTTCTGCAAATGTAACAAGTACAGCTATCTGCCTGTGGCAGACTCCCTCTAGAAGCCAAACTGTCAGCCCCAGGCCTACGATTCAGTGTCTGAGTAGGGGGCGAGAAGAAACTGAACTGCGTCCTGCCAAGGCCTGTCCCAAGATAGGTGTGAACCGGCTGGCAGGTGTTGCTGTCGTTGTTCGGTAGTGGCGACGATCTCTACGGAACCGAGAGAAGTCCCACCACACAACCCTGCTAGGTTGAGGTAGAGGAAACCGTGGCTGACTCCTCTGTAAGCAGCGTTGTGTCGCCTCCCATTTTGTCGCCTTTGCCTTGGCCTCCTTGATGGAGGTGAGGTCTAAGGTAGGGTTGAGCATTGGGCCGAGCTAGCCCGACCCGTCCCGCAACCCGACCCATTAATCTCAGCCCGAACCCGAACCCATTTAAATTTGGGTCGGGCTCAGGCCAAAAAAAGAGCATATTTCTAAAACGGGTCGAGTTCGGGCTGAGTAGAGCCCGACCTGAAGCCTGGCCTGAAAACTCGGCTCGAAATCCGGCCCGAAGCCCGGTCCCAAACCTATAATATATATATATACACACACAATATTACTTTAACCCTGACCCCTCATGGCCCATCCCAACCCAATCCCCCTAAACCCTATCTCCACACTCCAACGATACTACCATGCACTGACATTTCAAAGTTTTGAAAAAAAATAAAATGTATATGAAAAAATCAAAAGTTTTTAAGGAGTAAAAAACCAAACATTTCAAAGTTTTTGCCATAGGGATGTCAGAATTCTTAGATTTATCACAAGTTTTTAAAAAATAAAAAGTTTTTTTAAAATACATTTCCATATCACCCGTTGAATTAAGCATTAAAAAAACAAAAGTTTTTAAAGGAAAAAAATTACTAGGTCGTCCCAGCCCATTTAACTTCGGGCCGGGTTCGTGTTCAGGCTGGCCCATCTAAATTTTTTCGGGCCGCGGTCCGGCCCGAAACCTGAAAAATAAACGGGCCCGGGTTCGGACCGATGCCCAACCTGTCCCACCTGACCCGTTGCTCATCCCTAGTATAAGATGGAGAGTCACTCCTGTACCTCCTCGCGCATTCCCTGGATGAACTTCTGCAAGTTCTCTTGGGACTTGACTGTCGTAGGAGGGGAATGACGAGAGAGCTATGTGTAACAAATCATGTACTCTTGGGTCGTCATCGACTCCTTCTCAACTCAACAATCTGCCTCCTCTGATCTTACACCCAATGGTATGGGTAGAACTCTGCACAGAACTCATCAAAGAAAGTCTCCCACGTGATGGGCCCCATCGAGTGCTCCTTGGTGGCATTCCACCACCGCTCTGCACAGCCAGCCAAGGATAAAAAAACTAAAAATTGTTCCTAATTATTTATTTGGTTCTCCCTTTATCACCTTATGTACTTATAACCTTATATCGACAATTCATAATTGAGAAGTTCGCAAATAAATTCTAAGGCTAGAAACCCAACATCTTCAATATCCAATTAATAAACTCGTCGCTTAATTCCATCATTACTCGTGACATGGACACTTTGAAAATTCATACTATATGATTTAGGGAAATGATAAAATTATTCAACGTTGGTTACTAAGAAAGAACAATCCTCAAAGGTTGTCATGTCGTTGTCGTTTGTTAGGACAAGGTATGTTGCTCGATGTGTTATGATGGATGGGGCGTAATAAGGCTTGATAATTTCATTATTTTAATGACCGCCTGATGAATACTCATTCATCACTCTTTATTCTTATATTTTAGCAACAAAAACCTTTGCAAATGCATGTAGATATGTGTAAATACAAATAATTACCAAAAGCATGCATTGTGTAAAAACCTACAATTAGCATGTTTTTGTGCAAAAATAAAAGAATAAAGATTAAAAAGAAAAAGAGGGAAATATTTAGAATAAATATTTAGCAACCTAACCCAAGGGAGGGCTCAGCATGGGCCTGACCGCATAAAAGCCAAAGTAGAGGGAGATAGGGGCTCATGTGTGTAAATATTTATGTAAATAAATAAAAGTATTTTCCTCACAAAAATAGACTCAAATTGGTTTGTAAATACTTGTACATATTTATAAGTATAAAAACAAGATAAAAATAGAAAAATCAAAAAGGACAAAAACATCACTTTCACATTGTATATAGACCATCCATACATATTTATTTAGCCTTATAAATAAATAGAATTAATTTCCAAAATTTTTGTAAATATTCTATATTATATAGTGTAAATAAATAAAATAAAAACAATTAAAACAAAAATAAAATAAAAATAACAAAATTAAAAACATGAAAATATATTGTAAATATACCATGTATATAAATGCACATATGTATTTATTTCACCTATGTATATACATAATAAAAATAAAATAAAAATGTCTTTTTATTCCTCATTTTATAATATAAATAAATAAAATATAAAATGGGAATAAAATTGTATAAAATAACAATTAAAAATCAAAAATTAAAATCCCATATAGTGTATATATACCTATATATAACCCTACTATGTATATACCTTATTTTTATTTCGAAAAATTAATTAAAAATCACTAAAAAATAGAAAAAAAATAAAATAAAAATATTTCATGTTTTAACTTTGCCCTAATTCGGCCATTTGCTACCCTAATTTTCACTTCCAAAATCCAGCCACGTGGCCGCTCCCTATTGGCCCTGGGGATGTTGACCGCCCGGTCAACTTCCCCCCCAGGACCACTTCCCACGGGTCTGCTACGCCCGACCCATCTTCTCGGATTTTTCCCATGCAGACCCGACTCCTTCTTGCCTAAACCCCGGGTCCGGATTGCTCACGTCATACCCGAGAACCTCGCCGGAGCCTTCGCCTCGGGATCCACGCGCTCCATCGCCCTACCCGTGCCCTTCTTCCCGGACCCTCCAGCATACTTAAGCCCAGCTCCGCCACCTCCATTCGCATCTTTGGCCATTCGCTTCCACCCCCAGTGAGCTCCAGCGTGAGAGCGAGAGTGACAGCTTGCCTCATGTGCTGTTGAAGCGAGGAGAGGTTGTGGATTCCACTGATCCGGCGCGTATCACCGTCGTGCTCCGCCACCAGCAGGAGCTCGAGCCTCGGAGGGAGACGCTCCTCGAGGCGACGACCCAGAGCACCGCCAGCTCGTCCCCAGTCTCACCGTCCACCCAGGTAGCCCCGTAGATAGTTCTTTTTCGCTAATTTTGGATTACCCCCCTTTCGCTCCGCCGCCGTTCATCGTCGATTCCATCTACGTCCGACCACCATTCGACCATCGGGCTTCGCCATAGCCACCTCCTTCCTCCCGCGCATCTTCTCCATATCACCATCCAACCCAGCTCGCACAGGAGCTGGGGTTCGAGCTCCACCGTCCCCACCTTCGTCGGAGCTCGCCCATCTCGACCCTCCGATCACCGTCACCCCGCCTAACCGGGTCGAGGCAGTTTGCCCTTGACCCGCGAGTCTCCTGGTTGTTTCTGCAGGTACATCCAAGCCCATCTGAGGGCTTGGACCATCAGGTCCAGGAGCTTCATCTCCGCCGACCTCGCCGGAGCTCTCCAGAGCTCGGCTGGGTCATCGGAGACTACCAGCAGCTGTAGAACATCATCGCGGAGCTTCTCCGATCTTCACGAGCAGCAGGGGAGGTCAGAAGCGTGCGCCTTGGGCCGGTGAAAGTCGCCGGCGAACTGTTCTTCCTCGATCTTCCCCGACCGTCCGATCGTCCTCGACCTCCAGTTGCCATCTGGGTCGTTCACTCCTGGAGGTCCAGCCACCGTCAGATCAGATGAGGACTGATCCCAGCCGCCCGATGCGCGAGGGTTAGCCACCGATACCCTCACCCGTTCGATCCAACACGTGGCGACACCCCCGTCGTCGGATTCGCCCGAGTAGCGAAGCTTTGGAGCGCCACCTGATCCAGACCGTCCGATCACGCACGTGGCATCCATCCAGCGGCCTGCATTAATAAAGGGGTAAATATCACTTAGGCCCCCTCTTGTTTTGTCTTAATCATTTAGTCCTGTAAATGTTTTAGGTAGTTTATTTCAGTTTGGACATTTGCATAGAGGACCCCGTACTTTGTTTAGTTTGCATTTATGCCCCTGTATGTGATGTGACACGTGCATCGACACGTGATTCTCTGGTGTATTTGCATTATAGGCCCTGTAGTTCTGGATGTTATCAGTTGAATGAAAGTTTTTGGAATATTGCATTTATACCCCTGTGCGTAGAAGTAATTGTGCATGTGCGTTAATATTTGGGTTATATGCAGATAAGCCCCTAGGCTTTTGGTACCTGTTACCAAATAGCCCTCGGAACTTATTTTCCTTACAATTAGGTCCTTGAGTGCCTCAGGCGCGTGCGACGCACGTGTTTACCTGGGTTATTTGCACCAGACCCCCCAGAACTTCGGGTATTTGCACATAGGTCCTTGTGCACAGTGCCCCCTCTTTATTTTTGAATAAAATAGCAAATTACCTCCAAATCCAACGAAAATTGGACACATGGCTCCTGCCATAGTGTAAAAATTTCTGAATTTTTTGGGGACAATTTTGTTTTAATTTGATATTTTTAAAAATTCAAAAACATCTAATTTTGCTACTGTCTAACTTTAAAAACCACAAAAAAATATTAAAATTCATCTAAAATTCATAAAAAAATTAGTTACTGTTAGTCTTTGCTTGCTTGATTTTCTAGCCAATTTTGGCAATTTTTCATTGCTTAAAACACCTAAAAATTGAAAAACTCTTAAAATCTTATAAAAATTCTTATAAATAAATTAAAAATCCAAAAATAATAATTTAGGTGCCCAATTTTTCCTTGTTTTATTCTCTATACACGAAAAATACCTCCAGGCTCATTTGGGGCTTTTAGATATTTTATCTAGGTCCTTTTAGCTTGGCTGGACAGTACCTATAGCTTCAGTCACTGTTTGATTTTTAGAAAATTAAATAAACATCAGAAAAATCCCAAACATTCACCAAAAACACTAAAAACTATAAAATACATAAAAAAATTTTTGTTAGAATTTTCGGTTGATTTTTAGTGCATTTTAATAAATTGTTGAAGTGTGTAGTTTCATTGCTTTTCTCATTTTCTTAATATCTTAAAAATCCAAAAAAATATAAAATAATTAAAAACCACCAAAAATATATTCTTCTTTTATTTTATTTCCTTTTTGACTACTTCGTAGGCCGAGAGGCCAACCCGTGCTCCTTGTGTTCGACCCAGGTCGCTATACCAGGTTAAATTAATAGCAAGACCGCTATTGTGTGTTTGATCGATTTTTATCAGATTTGGTGGTATCTTTTTCTTGATTGACCTAGCTGAGTGATTGAGGTCGCAACGACCATTTAGATACTTTACCTTAGTCGCTCAGATTTTTTGGTTAATCAGAATGGCGCCGTTGCCGGGGAGCACGACTTAGTAGTTTTCATTTTATTTTCATTTTTGTTTTCGCGGCTTTTCGCGGCTCTTTCAGAGCTCGCGGCTTTTTCGCGGCTTTTGTTTATATTTTATTTTTGTTTTATTTTGTTTTATTTTCTTTTCTTTTATTTTTGCTTTTGGTTGATTTTTGTTTGTTTATTTTATTTTGTATTTTTGCATATATACCCACATTTTCCTTTCATTTATTTTTCTTTTTCTTATTTGATTATTTTTATTGGTCTGACCACTTGTCTTTTTCTTGCGAGGGTCCGAGGACCGAGGCGGCTGATTTCGAGAAGCCGACGCAACCGCGGAACCTGGAGGCGGCTCCCTTCTGTACGGAGCCGCAGGAGAGCGCGAGAGAGAGTTGAGTGGGAGAGGTTTAGTTTAGACTTTTTATTTTTATTTGATTATTATTGTAATAATACAGGTACTCAGAGACTTGAACTGTGGACTTGATTAGCGGGTCTGTTTCACCGAGCACCGGTGTGCTCGAGGGACCCTTAGGTGTTTTCACGGCTTTTTCGCGGTTTTGATTTTTTTAGCTGCCTTTTCCGCTGTTTACGCGGTTTTTCATCGAGCCCCTAGACTTAGGATTTTCTGCTTGCTTGTGTCGTAATTAGTAGGGTCCCCACACCTAATTATCTGCCTGTTCCTATAGTGCGCTTAATTGGACCTACTAATAATTGATTAATAAAAATAACTGATTCATCTCCTTCGTAGCCTACGTGCCGCAGCCTGCCCTGTAAAGCGCTTTCTCCTACCCCCGATTTGTCGGGCAGAGGAGGGGTAGGCCAAGACCGGACCTTTGGCTTGGAGGTCGGTGACCAGTTAGACGGTTCTGCGAGTAGACTTGCTTATCTAGGACTCGGTTTTCATCGCTGCATAATTTAGGTAGTTTATTTTCTGTCTTTAAATTCTGCGCGGATCACTTGCATGTAGAGTGCTGGAGGCAAGGTACGCATTTCTATCTCAGCATGCATCATTGATTTCATCGCGCATCGGCTTTTTTGTCTTCTCCCCCTTGTTTTGGATTAAATAACCAGGAGAACCGAAAAATTTGTTAGGCCTTTGTTTTTATTAAAAAAAATTAAAAAGAAAAACCATAAAATTGGGACTGCTAAAACTATTGACCCTAAAAGACATTCACCTTAAAAATTTGTCTTGGGGAGAGCAACCCCTCATTGTTTGGTTTGCTTGCGCGAGAGAGTGACCCGCACCCTAAGTAGAGCCCTCCGGTGCTATTTCCTGCTGACTACCGTCTCTTCCGTGCGGGCCAGTCGGTTGGAGTAGTATCGGGAATCCCAACAGGTCACGTAAGCGCTCTGATAGATTGATTGTTCACCTAATAAAATTGGACAAGATAATTTGACCGAGCCTTCACGGTCTTCAACTCATGTTGTGTTGGTGAACAGAGGGTTTGGTTGCTCATCATAGTTTTTCCAGATCTCATCCGCCCTACTCGTCAGATCACGATGATGGGTAGACGCTCTCTTAGGAAGCCTCTGGCTGCACCGCTTTCGGGCACGTCTACCCAATCATCTAGGTTGGCCCGCAAGAGCCGAGACCAGTTCTCCGAGCCCGAGTATGATTCCGCCCTGTTCCCCCTCGACCCCCTTTCTTTCGGATCTGAGAGATACGAGCCAGATGAAAGAATAGCAGATTTGACAGCACCTGAGTTTGGCTCGTTTGATTTTGCAGACGCCATGGCCGACAGTTCTGAGGATCGCTCCCGTCAGCCTGAGCACTTCGTATTGGACCAGGGAGCGATCAACTCCACCCTGATCGCCTCTTTAGAGACCGTCCAGCAGCAGTTGAGAGATCAGGGAGCATTCATGCTCGACATGAGGAGAGAGATGGAGCAGATGCGAGCAGAGCACGAGCAACGCAGAGAGAGATCGAGGATCCCAGAGGATGCAGATGCAGCAGCCGCAGCAGCAGCCGCAGCAGCCGCCGCAGCCGCGGCAGGAGGACCACCGAGACCGATGCGGGAGTTGCACAACCCCGGATCGACGCTGACGCACCACTGGGTAGTACTTCCAGCCATCGTGGGGGACTTCAAGTTCCCCCCGAACACCTTGCAGCTACTCCCTCGCTTCCACGGGCTCGCTACTGAGGAGCCCCATCTCCACCTCCAGGAGTTTCTGATGATTTGCAGCACTGTCCACGACCGTCAGGTGGACCAGGATACGATCAGGATGATCGCCTTCCCCTTTTCCCTAGCAGACAGAGCAGCCACCTGGCTGAAGCACTTGGGGAGGTTTTTTTACACCTGGGAGCAGCTCCGCACCGAGTACTTGAACAAGTACTATCCACTCGGGCGGACCAATGCAGCGAGAGCCCTTATCAGCAACTTCTCCATGCTCCCCAACGAGCAATTCCATGAGGCATGGGAGAGGTTTCGTGAGCTTACTGACCTCGAAGCCGAACCTTGTGCAGAGCTTCTTCAATGGGCTGACACCATAGCTCTAGGGCTTGGTGAATGCTTCTTGTGGCGGGTCCTATTTCGCCAAGGATCACGACCAGGTCTGGGCCATCTACGAGGAGATGGCCGAGAACTATATGGTGATGTCCCAGACCCGGTTGTATACTCAGGGCAGACCCCAGTAGCAGCCAGGACCCGTGCAGTACCAGAGGATAGCACGGGTCGACGCCGGTCCATCCAGTTCATCCGCAGTAGCAGCAGCATAGGCAGAGTCATCCGCTGCGGATATGGGCATCATTAGTGAGAAGTTGGATCGGATGGAGCTGATCGAGAAGAAGCAGTGCCAGGGCATCACTCAGATGGAGCAGATGGCACAGACTCTGAGCGACATGAAGACCCAGCTCATGTGTCTCCAGGAGGCACAAACGGCTTCACATCCCCGTCTTCAGTCGCGAGGCGATACCGGCGGCAGCAGCAGCTCGTCCCAGCGCTCCAGCACCTTTCAGCAGCCTAGACAGGTTCACCTTGTACAGGCGGAGCCGTACCAGCAGCCGCAGCCCACCTACAAGTCACCACCATCTCCAGACTTGCAGATGGTGGTATACCAGCCGGATAAGCCTCTAGCAGTTCTCCCGCCAGCCCCATACGTTGCAGAGCCGTTGATGGATGTCAACGGGATTTGGTATGACCGTCCTCAGCCTGGGATCCGACGAGACCATCCCGGATTCAGGTGGGGGAGTGGAGGTACCCAGCCCCAGCAACAGTCATCCGGTCAGGGAGGGCAGTATAGCCAGCAGAGGGATCACCAGCAGCAGCAGCCCCCAGTTTACCAGTCGCAGCCGCAGTCATCCTTCGTTCCTCGTCCCTATCAGCAACAGGGACAGTCTTGGAGACGTGAGCAGCAGGCTCACCAGCCACACCAGCAGCACCCTCCTTCTTACCCCTCTCACCAGCAGCAGCACCAGTTCCAGCAGCCTCATCACCAGAGAGGCTACCCGTCGGGTTCCCACGAGAGCCCTGTTTTGGATGACATCGCCCGCCTCCTCACGGACCAGCAGGCTACCTTCAGACGGGAGATGGACGAGTTCTGCCAGGAGATGCGGGACATTGTGAGAGGGAAGGCCGCCATTCCTGCCCAGATAGAGCCGAATCCCAACAGCCTGAAGCGGAAATCTGAGCAGGTAGCTTACACCGAGCATGCCACTCCTAGTGATCCATTTGTTGATACATCTTCGGATCTTTTTGATGCTGATTTTGTTACGCTTAGGAGCGGTAGGACACCAGCAGTCGGCGGCGCCTCATCTGACCTACACCACGAGGATACATCCGGGGCGCCGGATGAGGAGGAGGATAGCGGTACTGAGGCCGCTCATGATGATGATGGTGGTACTGATGCCACCAAGGATGCTGATCCCACCGGCGGTACTGAGGCCGCCGCTTCACCAATTCGAGGAGGTGGTACTGACGCCACCAGGATAGCCGAGCCAGCACGCGGTACTGAGGCCGCGAGACGTCCAGCGGAGCCAGCCCGTGGTGGTACTGAGGCCACCGGTGTTCATTCAGAGAGAGTTGTTGTTTTTCCTTCTGCCGATGTATCTCAGAACACTGTTTTGAATAAAGGGAAAGGTTTAGTTTCTTCTGGTCCCACTGTGGTGATTGATGTATGTGCGGATCCGGCCGTCGAGCCGTCTAGACCTCTTCCTAGTCCTTCATCTGAGAAGGACCCTGCGATCCCCTTCCCTAGAGCCCTTCTGATGGGGAAGGGGAAGAAAAGAGAAAAAGACCCAAAAAAGAGAGAGCAGGAGGAGTTCAGCCAGAGCATGATTGATCGATTCCATATACAGCTGACCCTTCAGGAGTCTTTGCAGCACATCCCCCTTCTTCAGCGATCGTTGAGAGATAGGACTACAGTCAGGAGGAGGAGGAGGAACCATCATTCAGAGATACATGTGCTGACGAAAGCCACGTGCTTCGTGATCAAGAACCGCCTGCCGGCCAAGAGGCCAGATTCAGGAGCCCCATATGTCAGATGTCAGATTAGTGAGCAGAGGTTCGACCGGACTCTATTGGATAGCGGATCGTCTATCAACCTCCTTCCGGTAGCCCTTCTCGACCGCTTCGAGTTGGGCACTCTTCGACAGAGCAGGACAGTCCTTCAGTTTACTGATCGATCTGTCAAGAGGCCGAAGGGGTTGTTGCGAGATGTTATCGTCACTATTCAGGGCCTGAAATTCCCCGTGGACTTCGTAGTGTTGGACATGGAGATCCCTGATTCAGTGGCCGATACCCCCATCATCCTCGGTCGTCCATTCTTAGCCACTGCCAAGGCGGTGACTGATCATGATAGCGGGAAGGTATACTTTCACGTCAAGGGCGAGAGTGTACACATAGAGAGGGTCGAGGACTACAGAGCCAGAGAGAGAGAGCATGCTCAGAGACCAGCACAGATACAGAGCAGCTGACAGATGTCGGGTTAGACATCCACCAGGACTGTGATTTTGTGATCACAGATGATGAGGCAGCATGGGCAGACCCTTCAGCACATGCCATCCTCTCATTTCCAGACACCGCTGATGCAAAGATGACAGCAGAGGAGAGCTTGGAGAGCACAGCCCTGGTCCAGGATATTTCAGTGGCAGCAGAGCCGGTTCCCGATCGCGACACAGAGTCTAGTGATGGTGGTACTGAGGCCACCTTGTGTGACGGTGGTACTGATGCCACCTTGTTTGATGCAGATCCCTCGGATTCAGAGTCTGATTGGGCAGATTGTGATGATCAGATGCCCGATCTGAGTCCACCAGAGCCTACAGATGAGGAGGAGGTGGATGCAGAGCAGATCAGAGACAACACAGTTGAGCAGCCTTCTCCAGATCCAGTTTGCGAGAGTTCATCTTCTTTCTCCCTGACAGATTTGGCAGATTTAGCAGCATTCACACATCTTCTTCCGAAGCCAGATTTGCCAGCACCCAGCTGTCCAGAGCTGAAGCCGCTCCCTACTTCGCTGAAGTATCGGTTCCTTGCGGGTGAACCTGAGATGTACCCAGTCATCATCTCCGTCGATATGATTGGAGAGCAAGAATCCCGTTTGATGGGGGTTCTTGAAAAGAACCGCAAGGCAATCGGATAGAGCGTAGCAGATCTCCATGGGATTAGTCCATCAGTGTGCTCCCACCATATTTATCTCGAGGAGGGGGCGAAGCCGTCGCGTGAGTTCCAGCGGCGGCTGAACCCCAACCTGAGAGAGGTCGTGATGAAGGAAATATCAAAATGGTGGAGTGCAGATTTTATTTATCCCATTTCTGACTCCAAGTGGGTCAGCCCCTTGCATGTGGTGCCCAAGAAGACGGGCATCACGACTGTGATCAGTGAGTCGGGAGAGGAGATTGCTACACGAGTACCCACCTCTTGGAGGGTTTGTGTTGATTACAGGAGACTCAACCAGGCCACCAAGAAGGACCATTTCCCCCTGCCTTTTATTGACCAGATCATTGAGAGACTTGCAGGGAAGAGCCATTATTGCTTCCTGGATGGGTACTCGGGCTACAACCAGGTGGCCATCGCTCTTGAGGATCAGGAGAAGACCACCTTTACCTGTCCCTTCGGTACATATGCCTTTCGACGCATGCCATTTGGGCTATGCAATGCCCCTGCGACTTTTCAGAGGTGCATGTTGTCGATCTTTTCGGACATGGTAGGGGAGTGTTTGGAGGTCTTCATGGACGATTTCTCGGTCTACGGCGACGGATTCGACTCCTGTCTTGACTGCCTAGACCGAGTACTCCAGCGATGTATTGAGTACCATTTGGTTCTATCTTGGGAGAAGAGTCACTTCATGGTGACTCAAGGGACGATGCTTGGCCATATCATCTCCAACAGGGGCATGGAGGTTGATTCGGATGATGAATCCACGTTTCATCATCTTTATTCTATCATTTTGGCCTTAAAAACCCTAGTAAATGCGTGTAAATAGACGTAATTCATGCATTTTAGCATTCATGTATATGTGTGTAAATATTGTATAAAATGCGGTTTTTAGTGCCAAAATTATAGAATAAAGAAAAGAAAAGAAAAAGAATAAAATATTGTAAATATTTTATGACCCGAAACCCCGAGACCTAGGCATCTTGATGAATAGGTCGACAAGGAATAAAGTAGGGGGAGATAAGGTCAGAAATACAGTGAAAATACCTATACATTATATTCATTCTTTATTCATTTTGGGACCTATTTTTGGTTCCACTTTTTATACATCAAATAAAGAAACTTTGTACATGAAAGTTGTAGATAATTTAATAAAGAAAAATACAAAATTGATTTCACAGAAAAATAATGTACAGATAAAAAGTTATGGTCTGAATAAAAATCCAGAACGCCAACTTCCCAGACCCGTATCTCACAAATAAAAACTCCAAATGCAGCGTACTCACCTTTAATTGTATATAGAAGAAAATAATCTAATTAATGGCGGAGGTTTCGCATTTGGCAGAGCTACGGTTTGAAAGTTGACTTTTGGACCCCCATTGTACCTTGTACATATTAAAATATTCAATTTATTATTTATTTATTATTTTTATAATTTTATATTTTTATAATGTTGTAAATAATACTTATGATAATTATGTGCATTAAAATCAGAATAAAAACATAAATAAAATACAAATAAAAATACTTGTATATACTATAATACATAGGTATAATACATGTAGCGATACCTATACAAATAACACTTTCATTTTATTAAGTGTATAAAATATATCAGAAAATTAAAATAAAAATATATTTATGTATATAAAAGTACTTTATAATTTTATAAAATAAGAAATAAAAATAATAAAATTAGAGACACAAATTAAAAATAAAGGACTATAATATATAGTTATAGATACCTATAGGGGTATAAATGCAGATTTGTAAAAATAAATCTCGAAAAATTAATTAAAAATCAGAATAAAATAATTTATAAAATTACAAGAACTTTTTATATTATAACCTAATTAAAATAATGCCATTTATTATTTTTTATTGATTTTCCAAGGGTTTTTCCCTGGTTGGTCCACGTGGACCAACCAGGTTGGTCTGACAGTTGACCTCTGGTCAACTGTCTGACCCCCCCCTGTGGCTGTGTCAGAAACGGGTTGCGACCCACTTTTCATGAATTTTTGGAAGCCACACCGTTCATCCTTTGACCCCACTTCCTTCATGAAAAATGTACCCCATATATCCGTGATTCCCGCCGACCCCTTAGATCCTATTAGATCTTCGTGGTTCGCCCGTGACCGGCCCTCGAAAGTCGCCACTCGACCATAGTTAAAAATGGACCCCCGACTTCCCTTGACTTTTTGATCCCTCTTCCACCACCAAAATCCTAACCTAAGACCTTGGAGATACTCCTGGTGACAGCAGGAGTTCGTCGGGGTCCTCCTTGGACCGAGGTGGCGTCGAATTGAGGTAGATCCCCTTGCCGAAGCGGTCGCCGAAGCACCTTGCCCGCGCGCGTGGGTGAGGCATTTCGTTCCCTTTCTACCCCTTTTTTCTTCTTGTTCCTTGAAGCCTCAGTGTTAGGAAGCCACGGTGGCATACCCCTGCTCCAGATCTTAGTCAGTAGCGCTTTGTTTGCACCTCGAATCATAACGGCCGGCCGCGAGTTTCGCCGGCCATCGTCACTTGTCCAAACACCCACCCCTTGCACGAAGTACTCCACGAAGTCGGGGCATCTTGGCCCCGACTTCCTCATCTATTTTTTTTGCAGGTCTCGAGGGGTAACAGGCCCCCTCCTGGGGTCGAATCTCAGCCAAGGACGAACCACCTGGGGCCGCACCTTCCCCTTGACCTCGCGGCGGGGCATCAGGGCCTTTCAGCCCATTTTGGCTTCGCCGTTGGGTTAAGGCATCTTCCAGGAGCAAGGAGGGAATGCCGGCGGTCTTGAAGGCGGCTGGAGAGAAGAGAACCATCAGATTCAAACTCGCCCAGGCGAGTTCTTCAGGCGTTCTTCCAGGCTGCTCGAGGGCCATCGATCTTGCACCTGTTCGTCAAGAAGCACAGCCGCCGTCGGATGATGGATCGCATCGACCGTTGATCGGCCTGAGCCAATCTAATCTGGACCGTAGAATCCGAAGCGGCATCGCGCGCCCGCGTCGCGACACGTGTATAAGTAAAGGCCCATCCGCCGTCCGTGCCGCGTTTTGCTCTGGGTATTTTGCGATTCACACCCAGAGATTTTTGCTAATTTCTCATTAGTGCATGAACTTTCGCTGGCTTTAGAAGATTACTGTAATATTTATCGAGAGGCCCAAAATCTTCAAAGAATTGCCCTCAGGTCCCAGCCTCGTCAGATCACGTGCCTCGCACGTGGTTTGCAGGCATTTTGCGTGGAGACCCCAGGGTACTTTCCTTATTAATATTCAGCTCAAAAACTTTCAGTTGCAGTACATATATTTCTGGACATTTTGCATACTTCCCCTAGCCTTTTTAAATATTGTATTTCCATCCTCTCCAGGGGCGCGCGTGTGACTCGCGTGAGCCTGGGAGTTTTTGCAAGAAAGCCCTTGCGGCTTTGGATATTTGTTTTGGACCCAGATAGTAGTTGATTCAGTATTAAGTTTTGTGGAAATTTGCATGAACGCCCCTGGATTTTTGATATATTGCACATATGCCCTCGCCAGGCTGGTTGAATGTTCGGATCTTTGTATGAATTAATTAGTCCATCTTTTTAAGTCCAAAAATTCCACAAAAATAGGGTTTAGCTACTGTTAACTTGTGCTTTCACACCACCATTTTAGATTTCGATTTTATTTTATTTTTATTTTTATTAAAAATAAAAAACGTCCATTTTGTGCACTGTCTAGTTTATAAAATACCAAAAAAATATAAAAACTCTCCAGAAAAATCCCAAAAAAATATATATTGTCTACTTTAGCTTGCCTCAGCTCTAGACCAAAAATCATTAAAAAATACAAAACCAAACTCCTAAAAATTGCAAAACTCTAAAAACCTTCATAAAAATTTATAAAATTCATAAAAATCCAAAAATAGTGTTTTCTTTTCCTGAATTTTCTTTGTTTTATTATCTTTCATTGAAAATTAATTTGGAGCATTTTGTTACTGTTTGCTATTTTATTTCTCCATCTTAGTTTCAGCCTTGTATTTTTGCCACTGTTTTCTTTATTTTGCTAATTAAAAATACCAAAAACATTCTAAAAATTACCCAAAAATCACAAAAACAGTAAAAAAGTATAAAAAGACCAAAAATACTTTATTTGCCTATTTTTGAGCATTTTTATCTATTTTTATAAATCTCCCTTTCTTGCTTTTATTACATTGTTTTTATTTTCCAATATTGAAAAAAAAGAAAATATAAAAAATATAAAATATAAAAAGAAAATAAAAATCAGTAAATTAAAAACCAAAATACAAAAATATAAAATTAAAAATTAAAAAAAAGTATAAAATCAAAAACCCACAAAAATTCTAGATTGGCTGAGTTGCTTGTTAGACCTAGGTTTGGATTTTTATCCGTGCTTTACACCTTTGCTCCTTGTGTTCGACCCCTACTTGCTTGCCATTGTACATCGTTAGTAGGGTATAATAAATTTTAATCCTTCCTATTCATTCTCTGATTGATTGTGTGGGTTAATTGTTGAAGATCGAGGAAGTTTGAGCAGTCGCATCAGCGACAGTGAGTCTGACTTGTCAGACCGCTATTTAGCGGCTCTCGCATTCTCGCTTTTCAAATGGCGCCGTTGCCGGGGAGCATCGGCTTGTAGAGTATCTTTGGGTCTTTCTAGTCACTTAGCCATTTTTGCTTACTTGTATTTTGTGCATTATTTATTTTGAACTGTCTGACATCTCTTTTGTTTTCTTGCGAGGGACCGCCGACCGAGGAGGATCGCCTAGGGGATCCTGAGCAGCCTTGGGAGGAGGAGTCGGCTATTCTACCCTAGCCGACAGGAGAGAGCAGGAGGACTAGAGAGAGAGAGTTGCTTTATTTTTTATGAGAGAGAGTAGTTGATTAATTTGTAATAATACAGGACTCAGACACTTGGACACTTCGGGCCTAATTTCCGGGTGTTTGTTCACCCGGGGGCTCACCGCGGATTTTATCGAGTTTTTATCGCTGTCATTTTCCGGTTTTGTTTTCATTTTTCACTTTCTTTTGTGGATTGAGCTCTTAGTTCTAGGTCTGCTTGACTCGATTAGAATAGGTCCAAACACCTAATTATATTTGCATGCTCCTATAGATTCATATTTGGACTTAGACTAATTAAACAGTTAGCTAGTAGCTTCCAAATCCACGCGCCGCGAGCTCACACCCGAACAAGCGCTTTCTCCTACTCCAAATGTGTTGGGCAGAGGAGGGGTGAGCCAAGACCGGACACTCGGATTGGGAATTATTAGCTAGCTTGTGGTTCTTCACGCTAGCAGTTGCCTGATTCTAGGACGATTTCCGCATTGCATAACCAGCATATAGATTAGGTTTATAAATTTCTGCCTTGCATCCCGCATGGAGAGAGCTGGGATTCACTGTAAGTCTTCTCACTTGGCATTCATCATATAGGCACAAAGGTGAGATTTCCATCTTGGTGCCGACTTGCATTGGTTTTTCCCGACTCTTTTTCTCCCTCTGATTTTGGACATATTAGGATAAAGAAAATACAAAACCGTTAGGCGCTTGTTTGAATCTACTCAAAAGAAGCGATAACACAAAAAAATTAAAAAAGGGACTGCTAAGAAAACTTTGACCTAAATTAAAATTGGTAACTGGACTCATTGATTGGGGAGAGTAACACCCTCACTTGTTTTCAGGTTGCATGGGAAGGTCTCCTTCCAAGTGAGGTGAGCGTTCGTAAGGATTAGAGCCCAAAACCCAACTTGTGGCTGCCTTGTGTATCGCCTGGATTTCCGAAGTATTGGCGCTACTATCGTACGTAGTCGAGTAGGGCTTGGTCGCCAGTGGTGACTCACTATTGTGTGAGCACCGACCTTGTCCGAAGTACCGAGCATAGGCCACGCCTTCACGGGGGTGTCTGTCTCACCGGCTTTGTCCGAGTAGGATCTTGCACGCTCACGGGTGATTCCGTGCGAGCGAGATCCGAAGTATCGGTTTCACCTATCGGCTTCCTCCCTCTATTTCTTTGGCTGAGTAGGGACCCAGGAAGGGTTACAAGGACCTTAAAAAGCGCAAGTTACAGGTTATACAGGAGGAGGACAAGTACGGGAATACTTTTCCGGCAGTACTCTCGCTCCTATAGGCGTAGCGCTCTAAGGACTCGTTGAAAGATAAATTCCTGAAATCAAGATAAAAATTACAAAGATAACAGCCGAACCTTCACGGCTTCACGCATTGAGTTGGTGAACTCCCTTGTCTTGTGTTTGATTGCCAATCACATTTAGGTCAAGATCAAAAATATCACGCCTTTGCGCAATTTTGCTCCCCTTCTATTTGACCCTTGGCTCATTGTGAGCCTTCTACTGTTTTGCAATCCTCTTTATTTCTTGTTACCCTCGTGCTCTTCATCCAACATCCATTCCTCTTGATCTTCGCAAGATGTCGCTACACGGATGGTTTAGTCGGGACCTTGCCGACACCCACCATCGATTCCGTGCCATCGACGTCTCCAATAAAGAGGGGTGATTTCCGAAGAGTTAATTCGGATCTTGCGGATGTCTCTTTGGACTCCCCTATTCTCGCCTCTTTCAATACTTGCCTTTCTCCGATTAACCCGCTATTCGGGATGGACTCGCAACCCGAACTAGCTCTCCCCCTTTCAATACACCGGGACTACTCTTATCCCCGAAATAACCCCTTGTGGATGGAGGTCGATTTCAGTCAATATCATATGCTCCGTTCACAACATTCTGGGATTGACCTTAATCCCAGATTCATCTCAACAGTTGGTGCTGAGGAAGATGCTGATCATGGTTTACTCCATCATGCAGATCTTCAACCCGATCAAGAGTCAGAGATTCAAGTACAGTCTGAGATGGCAGGAGGAAGAAGGAAAGGACCACAGCCCCAGCATGAGCCTGAAGACAATGCGGCAGAAGGACAATATACTACGCAAGGGTGAGGTCAACAGTCAATTGCTGGCTTCCATTCAAGCCATTCAGCAGCAGATGACCAATCAGGCTTTAGCCCAGAATGCCTTTCAGGACATGCTGAATGATCTGAGGAGGAGGCCGATGCAAGAGACGGCCGACGGGAGGATGATCCCAATTTCGAGGAAGTCAATGATGAGTTCTCAGTGGGACCCGACTTTGAAGCAGCAGAAGAGGATCCACTGCAGCCCAAGCCCACACTCAAGCAGACGTACAACCCGGGAGCAGGGCGCATTACTGAGTGGATTCAGATTCCCACGTATGCACGCCCACTTCGAGCTGAAGCCGCAGTTTCTATCGCTGCTTCCCACATTTCATGGGAACACCACTGAAGAGCCATATATTTTTCTCAAGAAGTTTAACCGCATCTGCTCCACTGCTCACTACCCCGGAGTTCCCCTGGATGTGATCAAGATGATCGCATTCTCTTTCAGCCTCAAGACAAGGCCCTTTACTGGGTCGATCATCTCGGGAAGGTCGTCACCACCTGGGAGGAACTGAAATCTGCTTTCCTCCATAAATTTTATCCTCTGGGGAGATTAAACCAGATGCGTGCCCGGATCTCCAGTTTCTGCCAGCAGCCCCACGAGACGATCCATGAAGCGTGGGAGAGATTCAAGGATCTCCAGGAGAAGTGCCCCCACCATGAAATACCCAAGACAGTCTCGTGCAACACTTCTTTGGGGGGCTGTCATTCGAGAGCCAAAAGCTCGTGGATGCAGCTTGCGGCGGTTCACATTTTAACAAGGACGAGGATGTCGTATGGAATGTCTTTGAAGAAATGGCTGAGGGAGAAGCAACCCAATCCTCATCCCGGGTCTACATGAAGCCACCAACCGCCATCAGCAAGCCAGTTAACATGGCTTCTCACACTGAGGACAAAGATGAAAGCTCCAACCTGAGTATCATCGGGAGCCACTTGTCCAAAGTGGACATCATCGAGAAGAGGTCGCAGGACCTCGAAAAACTGGCAGTTATAGAGAAGAGGACCCAAGGTCTGGAGAAGCTCGACCAGATTTCCCAGCAGCTGGAGCAGCTCGTCCGAGCACTGAATGCAAACATGTGCAATGCTGTGTCCACTTCTGCCGAGCCGAACAGCTGAGAAGAAGAGCCTACAATGCAGCAAAATCCTCAGCCGACTCCACCGCAGCCCCAGCCAGTCCAGCACGTATACTACGTGCAGGTCCCGGAGCAGCAACCGCAGCCTCAGGCACAGATGGTTGTATATCAACCAGAGCACCAGCCCGCGTACTCCGAGCAGTTCTATCCACCCCCGCCGCTGATCCAGGAGATCAATGGCGTCTGGAACAACGAAGCGCAGCTGACCCGTCCTCAGGGACACTCTCTGGGTCAGAACATGGGCAACAGGCCCTTCCAGCAGCAACATCAGGGTGGAAGACCATTCCAGCAGCCCTACCAGTACCAGCCTCCCTCACATGGAAACACGTGGAGGAGAATTACCAACATGGGCCTCAGCAGTCCGGATATCGTGGACAAGGGTATCACCAGCAACCGGCTGCACAATATAATCAACATCAATCACAGTACTCCTCTAACCCCCCTCCTCAACAATTTGCACAAGGATACCAGTCACAATCTCAACCGCCATATCAGCAGTCTAGACCCCAGCAGGGGGAATCTTCTGAGATTGTACCGGTCAATCCGGCACTGGCCTGTTTGGAACAGTTGATGAAGAACATGGCTGAGATGAACCAGAAGATCGACGACCTGACGGCAGCCAAAACTGTCATACCAGCCCAGGTCGAAGCTAATCCTAACAATTTCCGACGCAAGGAGCAGGTAGCTGGCAGTGCTCCAACCCGAATCAGGTGAATTTAATTGTTTTTA